>VZTD01002528.1:1357948-1632927 GCA_013397725.1 Rhagologus leucostigma | reverse complement strand
CCAACGGCAGCACGGCCCCGCCCCCGCGCCGCACGGCCCGCGCGCGTCACTGCGGCGTCATGGCCGGGGCTGCGGGCGCGGCAGCGTGTGTGTGGGGACAGTTGCGAGGAGACACCAGGGCTGGTGGAAAGCCGATGGATCTGCGGTCGGCACGGTCGGGAGGACGGAACCGCCCCGCAAGGGTCGAAGGCCGCGAGGAGCGCTTGGCCTCCGCCGCGGTGGTCGGTGCCGGGGTGGGAGGCGCTGGCAGAGCGCCTTTCCCGTCCCCGTGTCCTTCAGCCCGCCGGTGCTGTGGCCGGTCCACGGCCTCTGCCGTTGGGAAGGGTTGAGGGTTTCAGGGCAGGCAGTGCTCTCGTGTGCAGTAAAACTTGTGAAAGCAGCGGACTCCCTTTCAGGGCTGTGCTATAGGTTCCTGTACTGAGCTCTTGCATGGGTACCCACCCGGGTTTCCTCAGCAGCACCTTGGGAAGGGTCAGTGAGTGAGCACAAGCCCAGCTCCGCCCTAGCGAACGAGCCGGCAGGCACTTAGGTGCAGAAGCGGTGGAAGTACAAAACCTGTTACTTTAATTCACTCGGCAGAATTTCAGAAAAAAAAAAAAAGAGCAATGTCAGCAACGTCTTGTCCGATAAGTTCGGACGCCCCCCGGTTTCTGCTGCCGCTCTCCCCGTGCAGTGGTGGGGGCACAGGGGCTACGGTGTGCCCGGCTCCCACGGTGACACCGCTCCAGCGGCACTTCCTGCTGCCGCCCCGGAGGAGGCGGTGCCGGGCGGGCTCTGGCGGTAGGTGTAGGTCGGGCGGCGGGCTGGGGTCTGCGTGCTGCCGCGGGAGGGCCGTGCGCGGTCCGGCCCAGCACCGGCCCCTGCGTACTTCGCCTGTGTCGTGGCGGTCCGCGTCCGGCCCGGGCCTGTGTGTGCCTCGGGGTCCGTCGGGGCTGAGGCGGCGGTGGCGGCGGCGGCTCGTCGCGTCGCGCTGGGGTGCGGCTGCCTCCCGGGTACCTCTGGGCTGAGGCGCAGGGTCTCGGGGAAGCTGCGAAGAGCTGCGTGTCTCGCACCTCCCCGCTCATTGATGTTTTCAGTAACGGGCGAACGGGGGAGTAAAGGACGGACCTCCGTATTCCGCTCCCTACAGCAATGACCCGACTGTCGTTTTCGTCCTGTGAGAAAGGGTGGGCAAGGGAGGTTTGAAAGTGTTGCTCGGCATCTCTGGTGCTGGCTGCCTGTGACTGCTCGCAGTGTTCGTGTGCGTAGCTAGATCAAAGCCCTGGTCCGGCATCGCGTTCCCCACTGCAATTCCCCACAGAGGCACATGAAAATCCGTGAGGAGGTGGTGAATAGGGAGGGGATGCTACCTCAAGGGCTTTCTTCTGAGGTCCGTCATGCCTTTTCTGGGGCAAGGTGTACGGCACAGCAGGTCTGGAGAAAAATACCCATCTCACGTACGAGCCTGCTTCCTGCTGAACGTTTGAAGTCTGACTCCTGTACTTGACGGGGCACTAGGCAGTCTCCCTCATCAGCCTGGCTTCCTGCTGTGTCTGAATTTAGAAGCATCTTTCCTGTCCCCCCTCAGCTATGTTCCCCAGCCTGGAAGATTGCGAACTGTTTAGCTTTTCCGTATTTGAAAGCAATTCCCTATGTATTATAATCAACTCTTCCTTTTTTCTAAGCTACATTCTGACATAATGTCCACGGAAAGGGCATATATATGCTGCTGAAGCTGGAGGTTTTGTGGGTGTGCTCTGAACCTCCAGTCCTGTGGTTTTGACATTTCCAGGCAGCTTACAGTGGTTTTATTCTTTTGATGGCTCTTTTTAATAGTGGAATTGCTTTTCATTTGTGTGTTGTTCCTCTCCCTGAACTAAGCACATCTGGTATTTGTCATTTGAATGCAGGTGTTGAACATACCTTACAGTTTGTGTGACAGAGGAGCTGTTTGCAGTCACATTTCATGCCAGCTCCTATGAACTTGTCACAGTCAAGTCATAACTTCTCCTGTTGCGTGTTCCATGACTTCCTAAAGTGTTCATTAACTGTGCTTAAAAGCACATATGTGGCATCATGCTTCTGTGTGAGTCTACCCATTCATACTGGGAGAAGGGAAATCCCCTCGGTTTTATTGTTTTTCTATTAGCCCTCATATTGGAGTAATTGTAATATGCTTGACATCTCGTTCAGAAGGCACAGTGGTTTCTAACACATAATTTTTTTTTTTGGTATGGAGTTTCAGACTATAGAGATTCTGCATTATTTGTTGACATAGTTGTCATTAATTTGTATCATGGGACTAGATTCTTTTTTATAACACATTGCCCTAATTTAGGCTGGGATAGAGTAAATTTCTTCCCAGGAGCTGGTACAGTGCAGTGTTTTGGATTCGGTGTGAGAACGATGTTGGTAACACACTGATGTTTTGGTTGTCGCTGAGTTGTGTTTATTCTAAGTCAAGGACTTCTTTATGTCTCAAGCTGTGCCAGTGAGGAGGTAAAACAGAAATCTGGGAGGGACCACGGCTGGGACAGGTGACCCAGACTGCCCAAAGGGGTATTCCGCGCCATTAAACATCATGCCCAGTATATAAACTGGGGGTATTACTTGGAAGGGTGGCTGTTCGGGGATGGGGTCTGGCATCAGTCAGCAGGTGGTGAGCAGTTGTATTGTGCATCACTTCTTCGTCTTCTTCTTCATCTTCGTCTTCTTCGTCGTCATCGTCTTCTGTCTTTGTCGTCTTTGTCTTCTCGTCGTCTTCGTCTTCTTTCTTCGTCGTTTTCGTCTTCTTCTTCTTCTTGTTATGCTTTACTCTTGTTTCAGTTATTAAAGTGTTCATATCTCAACCTACAAGTTTTACTTTGGATTCCCCTCCCCATTCCACTGGGCTGTGGCTGCATGGTGCTTAGTTGCCAGTTGTGCTTGAACCACAACACGTTTAGGGAACTTCACTGCAGATCTGTCTTTTGTGTGCAGTGTATTCAACCAAGAGTTTTAGATTTTGACCACCTACTGGCTCATGTTTCATGGTAGCACTAAGTCGTATTTTAGAATTTAGATAGGTTCAAGCCCTGTTGCCGACATGTTGTCAGATCCGTGGTTGCTTTTCCATGAAGAAGTAATTGTGATATCAACTCGGTCATTCTATGATATTCTGCAGTCATCATTAAATAACCCATTTAATTCCTGAAAGGATTCATAATGTCAATATTGAAGTCACGCGTAGGGCTTATAAACACCACATTTCTACCAGTTTTCAAAAGTCTGCTTAATTATTTTCAGGATTCTAATTCTTTAAAAAATTCACAAGTGTGGGATTTTTTTTAAAGGCTAGTTTATTACGCTTCTGAAGAAAAACCTTTCCAAATGTGAGCCATATGGGGATTTTTTTGTGTTTGTTTTTTTTTTTTCTGTAATGTAGGCATTCTAGGACAACAGGCACATGATATGTCACATTTTCTGAAATGTTAAAACTGAGCTTTGGTGATTTCAGTTGTATCAACTGTTGTAGTACTGTTAGATTGTAGTACTAGTGTAGTACTATTAGATTTTGTGGAAATAGCAAGGTAAATTCTTGGCATTTTGTTTGATTGTAAAAAGAAGTTTGTTAATTCAATTACAGTTTCTTTCTTTCAGTAGCTGCTAGTGTTGCGAATAAGGCTTTGGAACTCCTACCCATGAAACTTTGCCTTTGTCTGGACTCAAAACGTAAGTCTACATAAGATCACATTCTTCTAGTGTTAGGATTTGAATTGAATCTGAAATATTAAAAAAGTATTTTTGAGTGTTTTTGTATGATGAAAGTGGCAAATAGCCTCTTATACAAATAAAATGAATACCAAACATTTGGATCTTTCTTCTCTATGTACATTTAATACAATGAAAACGTATTTTAATAGTCAAAATTCCTTGTTATGAATGGGATAAACCTAGAGTGATGTTCTCTCCTTCCATTTAAGTCACTGTAAGCAAATTTAAATTTTTAGAAAGTCTCATTTCAGACTGAAGTATATATGTTTTTTCAAAATATTTCAAGATAATAGAGAGGTGGGCAGATACCGTTTGGAAAGATAACTGTATTTTATTACCTACAGAGAAAAATGGTAAAGAATAAAATCTCTATCAGGACTGAGCTACAATAAGACTTTATAGCTGGGCTTTTCAAGAAGAGTTAAAGCAACATCTTGAAATTTTCTTTCTTTTATCCATGTATTTTTTTCACCAGATAGCTTGAAGATTTATTTTAGGGATCAGTAGAATTTCTGTTGCATTAATCCTTCAGTCTTCCTACTGTGAATTTAACACAAACTCAAGTGAAAGCTTACTTAATTTTTTTAGTATGTACAAAAAAAATCATTGCTCACAGTCATACATGTCCCCCTGTTTTGAAGTTTTGATATTTTGAACTATGGAGGAAACCTAAGAAGTTAGGCTTGAGGAAAAGAAAGAAGGGAAACTTAAGAAGATTATTTCTGAAAATGAACAGATCTGAGGATGGAATAGAATACAGATATAAAAGTTGGGACTTAGAAGAGTCAAAGCTAAATTCCATCAGGAGCCTTTGTGGGTGAATTCTGGAACTCTGAAATTTGTTCTCCCCAGAGATAGCTAGGGGAACTTTAATGGGACAGGATTTAGAGGTGGTAACACTTCCTTCTCATTTCAAACGCTGATGCAGTAGCCCAGAAGGTCTGGCTTGGAAGGAAGTGGCAGCAAGGGAAGCAGTAACCTCATTGGAAGGTGATTGCAAATGCTAAACGTGTTGATGAACATATTTTGAAATGTAATTGAAAGTAGTGTTACAGTCATATACTGACCAATATTTGGAAATTTGAGTGCAATAAAATTGCACTATTAAAATAGGAAGAATCAGAACCAACAGCTTAGTTTGTGGGTACATTTTATGTTACATTTATAAGCTTACAGAATATGATAATAACCACTAAGAAAATGCTTTGCTTATTTCAGTTCTTTACCAGCTGATTTTAAAAACTAAAGGAAGATGTCATTTTTCCCTAAAATCTCTTTCCAATATGAAGTTGAAGAGTATCTCACCAAAGTGTTCAGAAATAAAGAGGTATGTGACATAGTTACCACTAATCATCAAAAAAGATCAATTTATTGTGTAACTTAAATACCTTACAATAAAATATTGTCTTAACATTAAACACAGATTTTTGTATATAAAATGTTTTTATATTTAAAATATAAAATTAGTATTTATGCGCATTGGCTCAAAGTAGTATACAAATATTTAAATTAAACTGAGCATAGATCAGAGAATTTAGTTTTGGATCCCACTGAAGAGTGATCATAGATAATTAAGCACATATTAACCACATAATATTGACAAGAAATACTCCCTTACCCCAGTGTAGAATACTGCAGACAATCTATTAATTCCTAATCCCAAGGATAAAAAAAATTGCTTTTTTGTGTACAAGTTTATCAGTATGAAAGTTACTGATTCATAGTTTTGAATTTACTCTTCCATTTCCTTAGGACTGGTCTATGTACAGTATCACAGAGCTCTCTGGCAATTGCTTTGATCCTTGTTGCAGACTGTTTACAGTGATTTTGCTGATACAGCTGTTTTTACAACAAGTATTTTTCAAGAAGTTTTTGAGGCTTCCAGTGGAATTAGGCTTCCAGACACAGACATTCCTCACTATTGCACACCACACAACCATATCCCTCAATTTCTATGGAATGTTTATTCAGTGGAGTTCTTTTGGATTGAGCAAGAGGCTTCTGTGTGAATCTCTTACTATAAAATCTCTTCTTTCACTTTCAGCTTATCACTGCTTTAGGTACACAGGAGGCAGAGAATAAATACCAATCTCTGTTAAGTCATCTATCTCATCCACCAAGTTTTACAACTGTAAGAGTAAATACCCGCTTGGCCTCAGTGAAACATGTAAAAAAATTGCTGTTTGAAGAGATCCAGAAGGTTTGTGCAATTTCTTTGTTACAGCAAAAATAACAGGGTATTTCATCTTTTGCCTGAACAGGAGACCTTTTCATTACTGGAAACCATACCTTACCTTAATGCATCCACTAGTGTTAACATTATGCAATCACACTGATTTCCTGTCAGCATTAAATGTTAAATGAAAATTCATTGTGTACCAGTATCCCTCATCTAATCCCTCCAATAACAGAGGGAAAAAGCATCCAACTCTTTCTCATGTGCCAGATCCAAACCTTTGATAGGATTGAGGTAGTGCTGGGCTAAATACTGTACAGGTGTCAAGTCTACAGAGATGACAGATAAAAAGTGTAGTTCAGTATGCTGTCTTCAGCATTGTTAGAACACTTATTTAAGACTAAAGGAGAATGCCTGTATATCTCATTGTAGGAACTGTTTAGGAAAGTGAGAAAATCGGTATGTTTTTGAAACTGGAGCCACAGTGATGCCCTGCAGCCGCTATATTTTCTTTTTTTAAACCTGTTTTTAATCTTTATATAATTTTCTGGATTTTTACTTATCTTAATTAAACATTCATTTATCTGATAATACATAAACCATTATGTTTAAGCAATGTATTATTTTGAAACTGTGTTCTAGATCTTCACTCTGTCTAAAAAGATCTGGTTCTTCTTTAAGTAAATTATTAATGCAGGTGGGTGTACAGGGAGCTTTTGCATGACAGGAGCCAAGACATTTCTGTGATGCAGAGGCAGTTGACAGTGTTCTGCTGGCTGGGATGGTAATGAGTTTTGCTAATTTTAGCTTGATTGTAGAAATCTGGAAGTGGGTATTGCAGGGTTATATTTTGCTTCAAGGGAAAAGGCTTTACTGAAAACTGGCTTAAGACCAGCTTTTCACAAACTTTTTGTATTCTGAAGTATGACTACATGTTAGAAAAAGAAACCACATAACAGTACTGAACAAAAGTATGATCATGGATTGTCTTCTTTTTTAAGAGAAAATACTTATGTATTAGATGTAAACTGATTTATGGTTTTACATGCTTTAAGGTTAAAATTTAGAAGGCTCAGATGAGAAGATATCATCTCGTTTAAATCCAGGCACGTTTAGAAAATGGCAAGCTGTCATTTTTTTTCAGGTAGATATATAACTCAGCTATCAGTACCCAGGCTTGGGCTGACAAGAAGAATGAACAGTATTGCCAACCTGGCCTATTAAATACGACAAGCAATACATGAGTAGAGTTAAACAGTGGCTTATAACTAATAACATCAAAGAGTTAGCACAGATTACACCAAAGCTTCTGTGGTGGTGATACTGTGTTCTGACAACAACTCAACACGGCCTTCTTCCAGAAGAAAGCAAAAACCAGTGATCAGGTTATGAGTGTCAGAACACTCTCCCACTCCCTGAAGTCAGTTCTCAGTCAATCTCTTTGTGGTCTTGTTATTTCTGAATTTATTAAATGTTTAGTCTTTTACACCAGTATTTTTAATATATACTGTCCCCTTGCACACTATTTCCCACTACTGCACTATTTCCCAGCTGCTTTTAGCTGTTTTCATTACCTTCGTGTTTTGTGCTCTACAGCTATAAATTATGAATGGAGAAATAGTTTTTAGTCTAACGAAGTATTTAAATATTATGTTTATTAGTAGTGCTTACTAATTATGTTTTTTTAATGAAACAGCAGTTTAAAGGACTATGTGTTCCAGTTCTCGAGCACCCGAAACTTCAGGACATTTTATTAATTCCTGTCATTGGACCCAGGTTTGAAATTTTCAGTCTTTAGCCTTAAAATGTTGTAACACCATTTTCTTACAGTTATGATAACTAACTCACTATTACTGAGGCACAACTTCAGTTGTATTATGACCTGGTGGACAGTCCATATACTAACCAGGTCAGAGTTCTAGTCCTTAAAAATGAAAGAAAACATAGAGTTCTCTGCTTATTTATAAGACTAATGTTTTATAGGGAAAAAGTGGCATATGTGCATCCTCCCTGGAAAGCCAGCTAGGTGGCAGATAGAAGAACTAAACTTTTGCATTGGAATATAGAACTATAGCTAAGTACAGGCAGGGTTTTCTTCCACTGGAAGAAATCAAATGGAATCGAGAATTACTCAGCAGTTGTTAAACACAAAAAATCACTTCACAATCATCTGGCATAGGAAGGGATAGAGGACTATTTCTCCATCCCAGTATGATTTACTTGTATTCCTGTATCAGGCTCATAACAGTGGCAGAATGTGTCAGAATCTGCATTATTTTGAGGACTAGTTTTCTTCCTGATTCTTTCCTTTGATTTCTCTGGGACTAAAATAAATCTTTTAAATGTAATACGTGACAGTTAACTACTTTTATATCTGACAAAATCAGTAGTTATGACCTGGAGTTTACTTGGGGAGTACTTGGCTTTTTTTTCAGTATACTTTTCTTTTTAACTCAACTACATTTTGTATTTCTAGGCGAGATTTAAAAAAACATGCATCTGAAGTCATAGTTGGAGCCCAGTGTGGATATGCAGTACTTCGAGGAGCACACGTTTATGTCCCTGGGATTGTATCCACCTCAAGATGTAAGAGTTCTCTAAATACACCCAGTTAAGTTGTAAAGATGGCAGGAAAAGTGTCACCCTTGGATAATAGATAAGTAAATGGTGACACGAAATTGTTTTCTCAGCTGAAATTAATTTTACAGTTGTAATTTATAGTAATGACACTTTTAAAAGTTTTTCTTGCCTTTTTTTTTTTTAAGATTTTCACTATTCTTCATTTTACTTGTAATAAGTTATTTGAAATTATTTCTCACTGGCCTGGCCTGTTTTAAATTCCTTTTTCCATATGTAATTCCTAGCTGAAGGATTAGTTCTCAAGGATTTCAATTTCTTGTTTTTAATTTAAAAATATTTTTAAAGAGAATTTTCAAAGTAAAATCTATTTTCTTTAGAGTTTTTTTTACTATTTAATACTGCAACTTCTAATATGGATATTCCATTGAATAAACTTACAGAAGTTGGCTGCTTTGCAGTCTTGTAAAAAAAAAATAAATGAGATGCCACATCTGGATGGTGACTTGATGTATCTTGATTATTTAATAGATACTGTCTCCGGATTTGTTATTTCTTCACTCAGTCACAAAGCCACTTACCTTCATGATTCTATTACATTTCAAGTTACGAATCTTCTTTTTTCTAATCCATTGGCAATTCATTTGATACTGTTTATTTAAGAGAGATGTAGTAAAATTTTTTTTTCGTTGATGAGAAAAGTCTTCAGTTTTTATGTCACGTTCTTAAGAAATGGAAATTATGCGTCAGTGCCTGTGTGACAAGATAAATCTGCATGCTTTGTGTTCAGCAACCTATTTTTGTTATTTAAATGTCAAATTAACTTTATGTAAAACCAGTGTAATTTTGGATGATTCACCTTATTATTCTATTGTGATGAGATCTAGTAATCATCTTGATTCTTATTATTAAACAAAACGAGTCAGAAAAGCATTTATCTAGTCACTTCATTTCCTTTCAGGAAAAAAACTTCAAGAAGTTTTAAGCATGTGCTGAAGTTCAATTCACTGAACAGGAATGTGTTTCAATCTAGGGCTTGATAATGAAATAAGTATATTGGAATAGCAGTTGTTGAAAACTGCTTATTTAGACAACCTCATAAATATTCAAATCCTTCTTTGAGTCAGCTCGTGATTTATCATAATTGCTGCATGTAATTATGCATGTAACATCAATTCAAAGAAAATAAAGATAGTATAAGACTTTAGGAACACTTCAGAGGAATTGCAGATAAGAAAATAAAATAAAAGGGCATGCTACCCACTTGATGCCAAATATAATAAGGCTGTATTAAGCACAGATGGTCTAACTAGGGAAAAAAATAGTATAGTAAGAACACATATTTAATCACTGAACTTGCAGTCCAAATGAGGGTAAACTAATGATCAAGGGACTTTGAGCTTAATTTAACTAATCAAACCCTAACCTTTATGTTTATGGGATGCTGGTATAATCTACAAAAATCTTAGGAAGTCTGTGCAGGACTAGTGTATTTTGAAAGGATGATTGTCAGCAGAGAGTGAAATAAAATAATTTATGTTTGAATACTGCAAAAATCATTGGCAAATATGCTTGATGGAAGAGTTAAATTGCTGCAGGTTTTTGTTCAGTGAAGTTTAAGCAGACAGTAACACTGAGCAATCACTTAGTGTTTTGTGTCACATTGTGTAAAAAGAAGTAGTGTAAAAAAAAATATTTTCAATGGCTACTCAACAAATATTACCATTCAAGAATTTCAGGGCATTTGGGCATAATCAGAAGGCCACTTGAAAATGGAAGAAAGCATTCTCTAGTACAATTCAAGTAATTCTTGGGAAGCTGAACTGTCTTGTTATATCTTCTGATTTGTCCAGCCTGTCAGTCACCTCAGAAATGCAGTTTTGGAGATCTTTTTATTGCTATCAGAAGAGGCCTTTATTTTTAAGCATATTTTTCAGCCAGTCAGCACCTAGAGCTTGCACACTGTTCTTTAAAATCACCTATACCATTCCTTTTCTATTTTTTTTCTTACTCAGAAAGTTTGTTAAATCTGTAGGATTACAGTTCTAGAGTTTGGGGTATATTTACATACTTAACTGATCTGGTGGGTTTTAGTTGGAGATATAAAACTCTCTAAGAGGATTATTGAGAACAGCAGTTGCCTTAAAGGGAAGAGAGCCAGGCCAGAACAGGAATACATAAACACTTGTGTCAAAGCAATAAATTGAGAAAAAGCAGCTATAGGTATGTTCTAGGTAGCTATTGAAAGGTCATTAGGTACATTTAGCACTCCTGGCTTTGTTCAGTAAGGGTGAGCGAGCGTTATTTGATGTACTTGTGTGCTTGGAGCACACACGGAGGACTGGATCCTAAAGAGTGTGCTTAAAACTTATGGGTGACCCTGCCATGATAAAAAAATTAAAGTGCGGGTTTGTGTAGCCTTATAGAAAACAAGACATGATGCCTGACTTGCAGCTTGGTGTCTCTCATTACCTCCAGTTGTTTGATAGTCATCATTCACTGTGTAAAACTTTCAAGCTTTATATCAGTTAATCTTCTTTGATTACATTTAGAAAATGTGAAGTTTGGTATGATAGAAGAGTTGAAGTATGTAGTCTACTGAAAATCCTAAGTTACTTGGTCACTACTGTTTTGTTAAATATCATAATGATTTCAAGCTTTCCATTTTTCTTTGTGCAGTTGTGAAAGCTGGAGATCTGGTTTCAGTGTATTCAGACATTGAAGGGAAATGCAAAAGAGGAGCCAAAGAATTCGACGGAGTCAAAGTTTTCCTTGGAAATGGGATTTCAGAACTCAGTCGCAGTGAAATCTTCAGTTCAACTGGCCCACTGAAGTAAGTCCATACATGTAAATCTACATGTAAAAATTTGCAAAGGGAAGGAAGAAGATGGGAAAACACTTGGAATTATTTCGTACCCTATGTGAAGTCACAAGATGGCTTTGCATGTTGGGATTTCCAGTATTTTTTGGGAAGCCATTAGTTTCCCAGTGGGATCCAGATACCAATTTACTTGAAAGGTAGAAGGAAGGAAGTGGGAGTCTTTTCATAATTTGTGTTTATTCAGTTCAGTAATATCAAACAGAACTGACAAATGGTCTCACTGTGACAAAATTGCATTTTGGTAAACTGTGTTGTACTACTTCCCAGTTTGGATGGAACAGAAGTGCAGCCTTGTCAATTTCTCCATCTTTTAAAAATATCTCTAGGGGCTTTTTTTTTGTGGGACAAAGGACAGAACATAAGGTCAGATATCTTAAAAAAATTACTGACGTTTGCCAAAGTAGTTACCTACTTGAAGATTACTTGCTTTTCTATTTTGTTGATGAAGCATATGGTTTATTCCTCTCGTGTCACCCAAAACACATATAAAAAGTAATGTAGAAGACCATGGATGTCAAAGTAATGACCAAGACTTTACATCTTGAGAACAAACCACAAAAATTCTAGTGAAAAAAAAAGTACATTGTCAGAGAATTTCTGATTTATGAGAGCATAAATATAGTACAAGTAGTGGTAGGATGTACCTGTTGAGTTGGTGACAGCAGTATGTAACACTAAATCTGGTGTCTGCAAGTTTGCTTTCTCATATCCTTCCTTCTTGTTGGACTATCTGGTACATATACAAAATAATACTCATTTTTCTTCTCTTTGGTTTGCAGGCTCAGTTTTGCTATTTCATAGTTTTCTCTTTTTTGTTATCCATTTCCTGGTACATTTGGCTTAATGATTAAATCTGCATCGGAATTTCATTCATATTTAAAACTTTCAGGTGGCTTCTAAGTTCAAACCTTAGCTTCACAGGCAAAGCAATGTTCCTGCAAGGCTTTTCATATAGGATTTCTATAGTTATTTGACTGAAATCTCAGAAATTTAGGAAATGGAGAAAAATCTAAGTAGAAAATCACATGCCAGTGCCCTAGTGCATACACATGTGTAGTGCTAGCCAAAAGCACTTACGCATTGAAGTTAAGATATTTATTATGGTTTTATGCGTTTCTTTACAGTATTAAGGCTTGGATTAGATCTTGGTTTATCCTGTGTACAGAACCAGAAATTTGCTTTATGCAGTTTTACAGATGGTTCCAGTTCATAATGTAATGCATTTTTTGCCATGAATTACTCAACTTAATGATGTCATTTTCAAGAATATCATATTAAAAAATTGTAGAAGTATTTTTCTTGGTTGTTCTTTCATTTTTGTAAGATTGTTGTTTCAAGTTGCTGTTTGTAAACATAATGATTTTAATTGACTACTGTTAAAATGTATAAAACTGAGTATTTGAATCTTTTTTTCATGTTTTTCAGGGGGCTGGGCGTAAGAATGATAGAGCCAGTCTACCTTAGTCCTTCATTTGACAGTGTGCTCCCTAGTCATTTGTTTTTACAGGTATGTTTGTTCCAAAACCAGAAGTCTGTACTATTTACAGAACAATGAGTATTCTCTTAGCACACATTCATGGTTTCTACATTCCTTGTGCATTATAGCACCTAATTCAGTCTTTGGATTTGAGGAAAACAAAGCATTTCAAATGAAGTCAGTATCTACATGTAGGTGGTTTAATCATAATGTGTCTGAGAAACGATAAGGGATTTCAAAGCGACATAAGAGATACTCACTTAAAAACGTAGAAATTCCTCTTGCACAGATACTCTGCATAGAACTATTAGTTTTTGGAATCTGCCTATGAACTCTGGAATATGAACGCCTTTTAAGGTACATCATTCTGTAATCAGGAAAATCTCCAAATACTAGGTTGACTTGAAGCTGTTGTTTAAGTGCTAATGACAGCATTAAAAGGTTTTTATACCTTTGTGTTGAACTGAGAGGAAAATATTTCCATATTGTCTGAGGTGCAGTACTGTGCAGTTATTGCACATTATTTCTCTTTAGTGCAGCTGTTCTGTTTATACAATTAATAGCACAATTCAGCTTCTTGGTACTTTAATTCAACAAGCTTAGACTTCTGCCTTTTGGTCTTACTGTTCTTTAGTGTGCTGACCCAAATGTTAATATAGTAAATGTTCCAATAAACAGGCTAATATAAAATATTTGTAATAGACAGAGCTCCTCTGTGTCTGAGTCAGTATCAGCTTATTTTATTTGGACTTTTAGCACTTTAGTCTCCTCAGTCATGAGCTCTTAAACTTCAGTCATAGATACTCAGACATAGCTTTAAATAAAAAACGAGCCACTGGAGACTTCTGCGGTAAACTGTCCCTTATATATAATACAAATAGTTCATTTTCTGTTGAAGAACTGAGAGCAATATCATAGGTATCTTCACTGCTGAATGAATTATTTTTTTAAATGAGTTTGCCATTCCTTAATAAAGGAATTGATGCAGGGTATAAGGTTTGAATTCTCCCATATTTGTTTTTATGATAGAATTTACCTTCTGTGGTTGTGAGCCATATTGTAAACCCTCAACCAGGAGAGAAAGTTTTGGATATGTGTGCTGCACCTGGAGGAAAAACAACCCATCTTGCAACATTAATGCATGACCAGGTAAGAGAAGTCATTTGGCATTTTCTGTCTAAGAAAGTCTGACCACTGTTCATTTGTACAGTTCTCTTCACTTAGCTGTTAGAATGCACAGATAATTTACAACAGCAAACAATTAATATTTTGACATTTTATTTACCAGTGTATTTTGCTACACATCAGAGTTACTGAAATGGGCAACAGTCTTTATCAAATATTCACCATCACCTTTAAAACCTTATTTGCTACAAATTGTTGAAATATGTTTAATTTCATTTTTTAAAATGTTGTTGAATTATTTTTAATCACAGAATTTTTTACATTCAAGGCAAAGTTAAGAATATGTTGGATTCATGAAACTGAGATACATAAAAATCAGGGGTTACTACTGTGTGCCAAAGAAACACAAAACTCTTTACAAAACCTTATTAAAAAGTTCCTAATCTGATTAACTTTTTCTCAGTAAAAATTATCAATTCTGCATACAGATATGATTTTAGGCTGAATTTTTAGTCTGAATTTGTCATTCTATGGTAGAATGTCACAAATCCAAAAGTATCTCATGAGAAAGTAACAAAAGTGAGAAGAAACAAAAGAAACATGTAGAGGAAGACAAAGGAAAAGGGAAAATAAGAATGTAGCTATAGGATTACAAATTTGCATATATTAAAATGCTATGTGCACAGTGAAATGCAGAAATGCAGGTTACTCTTCTCTAGCAGAGGGGAAAAGCATGAATATTTCCTCTAAAAGTTTTGTAAGGCTTTTTTATTTTTGTTGAAATGGGGCTATTAGAATAGATCAGATTATTTAGAAGTCTTGCAGTTACATTATGCAGTACTTTTACAGTTGCCTGTGCATAAATGGGAAGGCACATTATGTAATGGTATGAATGTATTGAGAAAAGGCATGTGTTCAGTTCTGTGATGGTTTGCCTATGGAGGTGTTTTCTTCCCTCAGTACGGACCATTGGCAGAAGGCATTAAAAATGCATTAGACAATCATTAGACATTTATTGTATATATATATATATAAAGCTTCCAGTAAAGAATTCCAGTGTGATAAATAAAGGAAGTCTGTAAATCATATATTTTTGTCATGGATTCATTTACATCCATACTTTTTTCCATCTGTGCATCTACATTTTGTATAACTTTGCAGAACTGGTTTTTTTCCTTAGTCACTTTACATATTTTGATTCTCCTTACCTGCAGCTGAAGTGATAAAGATTAAGAATACAGATGTTGACTATTTATCTCAATTGATTTTCCTTTTCTGAGTATATAATTTTAAGATATGGAAGATAAAGACACAGAAAAAAGCACTTCTTTTTGGTTTTTAAGTTCCATTCACAGATTTTCCATACTAATTTTTCACAGACAGTATAGTAAACCATTAACATTTCAGAATATTTGAATCACTCTTACTTTTTTGTTATATAATTGTAAACATTAGTATATTGTTTTTAAATGAGATAACCAAGATATAAAATTACTGTGTAATGTTAAGAGCTCTTAAATAAGAATTGGGAATAGTTAAAGCTCGAGAATTTTTTATTATCTGTATCCCAGTCCAGACCACTGTTTTTTCCAGATGTCTTTCAAGTACTTGTTCTGGCAGTGGCTGGCATGGGCCAGATGGAGAAAAGAACAGAGAAGCTGTGGGTGTCCCATCCCTGGAAATGTTCAAGGCCATCTTGAACAACTTCTAGTTGTTCTAGTCTAGTGGAAGGCGTCCCTGCCCATGGCAGGGGGGTTGGACTAGCTGATCTTTAAGATCCCTTCCAACCCAAACCATTCTGTGATAGATCATGTCTATCTCTGCAGTATGCAGAGATGTGCAGCAAATTCACTGTTCAGATGAAACTTTGAAGCACAGTCAGTTCTTAGTGTGCATGTGCAACAGGTTGAAAGGTGTTAGGGGACAAGCAGTGGCACGTGGTTCTTGAGTGCACCCGTAGGAGGCGATTGGCTCACAGTAGCTGAAGACTGGACACCATTGACACAACCTAAATCCTTTCGTACCTCTCAGTCCTAGATCTACATATTGCCTAACACTACATACAGATAACAGCTTATCTTTACTGATTTTTTTTACTTTTTAAACTATCTTAGTCATGTTACCCTTCTCTAAGCCTCTAGAAAGCCATCACGAAATAGAAAAAAGTTGTTGTTTTCTCAGCACATTGTATTTGGTGTAGCAAGTCTAGTAGAAGTTTTTGGTCGTTGGGTCTTTCTGTTCTGGATTTTACTGATGCTACTCTGTGTTCACAGATTTCATGTAGTGGTTAGTGCTGTGTGTCTGTTTTGATTTATTTTGGCGGAGGAAAAAAGAAATCTTATTCTTACATGAAGGGAATAATGTGTAATTGTGATTTTCCTCCCCCACCTCTAAGTTTATTCTAGTATTTACGCTATTTCCCGAAGTAACTTTGAGTGACAAGTACTGCAAGTATTACAATATGAGTCTGAGCAAGTCAGAGGCATGGCTGAGGGCCTCATTTCCTCAGCACTGAGCTGTATTGTGATCATATTTCCTACCCTCTCCACACAAATTTTAAACCTGTTGACCTATTTTACAATGTATTTGAGGCTTCTACCCTCTTTCAAATGATTAAATTTTTATCTTAGTGCCCAGTTAAGCAGTTCAAAACAAACAAAAAGAAACAAACAACAAAACCACTTGCCAGAAGTCAGACATTGCAGCATCCCTTAGAGTGACAGTGCTGAGCAGTCGGAATGTGCACAGCTTCAGACTAATGTGGCTGTCATGGAAAACACGTGTGAATAAGGACTGCAGGAGAGTGGATTTAAGAATAAAATGATTCTGTAGAGAAGACTATGCTTTATTAACTACACCTGCCCAGGGTGCAGGAAAGGAAATCAGAAAGTGCATATCCATTTAATCCCTATGCTTTTGATGAAAACTTTGGAGTTTTTTTCAGGGTGAAGTAATAGCCATGGACAAGATAGCTAACAAGGTCAAGAAAATCAAGCAGAATGCTGAATTGCTACAGTTGAATTGCATTAAGGCCTTTTGCTATGATGGAACAAGGGCCCTTTCAGTCGAGAAGAGAGAGGATAAACAAGGTAAAATAAACAATTTGGGTAGTAGTAGCTTTTAGAAGAAAATACTAATGTTTTGCAAAAACAGTATTAAACCTGTCACAGGTCTACAAGTCCTTGAAATCTTGGCAGATACCTAAATTGCTTCAGCACTGTGAATGCAATCTTATTTTCTACTCTTTTGTGATTATCAGCTTCTGTATGAAGCAAATACAAAAGTCAAATTATCTGTCCTTTTCACAACCTAATATTCTCAAAGGAAATGCATTCCTTTCCCAGATAATATCGAAGACTAAAGAAGCCTTAAAGCTTCTCTCATGATGACATTTAACCCTATACTCTGAATTCTCTGACCTAGTCTGTGAAAAAAATTATTTTTGCAGACTTGCTTCGCTTTTCTGCCTTACAATCCTCATCAGTGAAATGGGGTTATTAATACCTAACTCCCAGGAGTGCTGTAGCGTTTAGTTCATTGATGTTTGTTCAGCTGTTCAGGGGAAAGTTATATACAAGCACAGTGTATTATTTTAAGTAATTTCATTTGCCTTTCTGGAGTGATGCAGTTATAATATTGGTTCTGTTCCCATGATGGAACCGTTTAAATGGTATCTGCTGCCTTGATTATTTTTAGTTTGCTGTGCAAAGTATGCTGTTCTTTCTCACTCAATTTTATCTCAGTCACTGGTTAGCCTAAGTAGGAATCAGATTACATAATTCACCTTCTTTCTCCCTATGCATTGCAGTTATTCCTGCTTTGGAGGAACAAAGGTACTTTTTTAAGAGTCTTTTTATGAACATTAAATATTGTAGGTGGCACGTAGCAATTACAGAGATGAACAAGAGCAAGCTGTAATACTGAGAGATCATGAACGCTTTTCTATACATCCCTGCAAGTAACACATGACATATTTTGAATATTTTAGTAATGGATCAGAGGTAGATAAACCAGATAGACTCATTTTGTACTGTAGGAACAAGCTAGGTAGCAGTAGTTAATACAGTGATAATACAAGTTTGGTACAAGTAGTACCTGGTGATGCTGAGCCAGACAATCTCCCTAGCACTGAGGAGATAGAAACTTTTGGGCTGTTGAGCCGTTGGGGTTCACATTCAAGGCTGGGCTTTGCATATAGAACATACATATTGTAATCCAGGTAATAGTCGGAAATTGTTCTTCTCTTCACAATCCTTGTTTACTGAATCGTTCTGCCACGGAGGCAGCATGTCTCACACATTAGAACTTGCAGTAGTTCATGTTATTTTCTATAGCTAGGTATGCATCACAAGAAATAGCTATTATATAGACAGTCCAATTATTATAAGGCATTCTCAGCTATTAGCTACAGGTTTCTCTCAGTAAAGGTTTGCACGCTTCTGAGCTGACTGTGGTTCTTGACAGCCTATATGTACAACTCTGTACCTAGCACCTCTGACCAATCATATTTCAACTTCTTTGATTACTTTTGCATTTTACTTTTAAATTACTAAGTTAATTTTTTAAAAAAATTATTGCCTAAAGGGATCATTTTTGAGCTGACAGAACTTAAACTGTTTGGTTTTCTGGGAGATGAAAAGTACCACCAGCAGTGCTGAGACTTGGCTCTAGCTGAGACTAGTTTTGCAGACACTGTGTATAGCACATAAACATTTTATGTCAAGGAAGCAGTAAGAGCTGGTCCTTATCTACAGTGAATTCTCAAGGAAGAAAACAGCCACATTTTACATTACTAACTGCTTTCTGCAGAAGGACCTCCATTCTTACCAGAGTCATTTGATCGAATTCTTCTTGATGCTCCATGTAGTGGGATGGGACAGAGACCAAACATGGCTTATTCCTCAACTTTAAAGGAAGTGACCTCTTATCAGCCACTACAGCGCAAGCTTTTCACTGTGGTATGTGTTAAACATTGAGTAGGTAAGCTGAATTGAACATAAATGATTTTGCAGCATAAAACTTACCCCAAAAATGGTGCCTCATTTTCCCTACTTTTTCAGCAGCTAGGAAGTATTAGGGTCCTGTTAACCTCTCCGCTCCACCAGATCTGTTGCTAGGTGAGGCCAATTCCTTGAAGCATGGGAAAGGTATATGTAATCCATAGTGAATAAAAACCTCTGCGTTTTTTCAATTCCCTCCGTTTCATCAGTTTTACTTTATAATAATAGCAAGGGTCTAAGTCACAGAGCAGGTGACTTAGGAACATGCTTAGGAGTGACTTAGGAGTGTGCTTGGGCTGCTGCTGAAAGATAAGATGAAACTTGTCAAAATCTGAATGATACATATTCGAAGTGAATGACAGCTTGAAAAGTAGCATAGATATAGCTTCCATGCCAAGTATATGGGAACAGTTGACATCTAATATAACTGACATAAGTATTGTGTATCCATGGTTGGCAGCAGGTGGTGAAAACAGATCTAATCTGTCTGGGATATGCAGAGCCATGCAAATAACAAATCTTACAAGGTGAATCATCTCAATGACATTAATAAACTGCATGAGCTATAATGCCTATTTAGAAAGAAGAATCTTTCTGATCCGTGTTATCCTTTGCTGTATTCCCTGAGAGGAGTTAGTATCTTAATGCCTATCTTAGAAAGGTTTGAGTTTAAGTAAGTGTTTAGTTTTAATATTCTAGGTACATGGTTTATTATTTAATATTGCTTAATATGAAAACTTTAAATTTAAAAATAAGCGGAACTATTGTTTATTTCTCCCTGCAGGCAGTGAAGTTGCTGAAGCCAGGAGGTGTTTTAGTATATAGTACATGTACAGTTACACTTTCTGAAAATGAGGAGCAAGTTGCTTGGGCCCTGAAAACGTTTCCGTGCCTCCAGCTTCATCCACAGGTAATACTATTTTCAGGGTACTTCACACAATCTAGTGAGCTTATTTTGGAACTGTAAAGTTACACAGTATATTTACTATCAATACATCTTTTTTTCACCATGGACAATTTTAACTGCTGTGCATAGAAATAACAGAAGAATTTCTGAGGCTTTTTAAAACTTTATTTTTGTGTTTAATTGAGCTTTATTTAGGAATCATTGAGTAGTTTCCCACTGTGTATAATGGGGTTTTTTTATTTGTACAACAGTCTTTTAAAATACAACAGGGACAAAAGATAGGTCAGACAGGTTAAAATTTCTCTTGCAATTTTTTTAATGCATATATTTTATTCTCTTCTTTTGCACATTCACAGGAGAGGTGAATTTTTTTTATTAATGCCACTGAGGTCAGGAAGACTTGCATATAAAGTATGGGACATAAATGAAAATAAATTTGTGTTTCAAGGAGGGAGGATTTTATATGTATGGGAGGTATTTTTGCTTTATTTAAAAGGAATGAGAGAAAGAAATTTTTCAAGCTCAGTGTCCCAAGAATGTACCTTGTCTTTTTTGGAGTCAGTGTCTACCATTTAGATGTCTGTGAGGAGGTAATATATAGGGAGATACTAGAATTTTTTTATCTATGCTACCTACAGTTCATACAATTCAGAAATCTGTTACCTTTATTAGTACTTCAAGGGGGTTTATTATCAGACCATGCATGTCCCACTTCCTCTTTGATGATGTGATGAGCTGGGTGGGGTAGTTGTTTATCATCATGGCTTTGAGGAAAAGTCTTAACTCTGATACTTGGTTAGCTTACACATTCTGTGATGACTTGTACCTGTCTTAAGAAGCTTAGATGAATCTTTTAACTGAAATTAAAAAATATATACAATAGCTGTACAATGAGAAATTAATATGACAGCTGGTAAAGATTTAACAGAACTGAAGCTCTCTTTCAAAGCTTTTTGTGGTCTGTTCTTCTGTCTGTTTTCTCACCATCCATTCACTAAGAATTTTTCAGTTTCAGACATTTCAACTGAAATTATACATTTAACCTAAGAGCATAAAAAACTCTCCTTGATAGAATGACAAAGCAAAGCACAAGCCTTATTAACTCAAGTGCAAGATTAATTCTTTCTCTCACCAGTAGTATCAGTCTTAAAGCACTCTTTTTCACATACAAATGCCATATCTGTAAAAGTTTATCTTTAATGTATAGTATATTTTAAATGAGATGACACTGAATTGTTTACCCACATATAATTTATAATACCTTATAACCAGTTCCCCACTAGTGTAAACTAAGGTGATCTTTTCCAATGAACAGAAAACAGGAGTCTAGGGTCTACTTACCTCATGTTCCTTTATGTATTTCTTTCCCATATTCTTTAGTCTCAGTGGACACTTCCTTTTTTATCCAGTCCACTGTTTCCCACTTTCTCAGTTTGGCAACAGATCCTGGAATCACATGGGGTAATGTGGGCAAGGAAAAAACAGGAGCTAGAGCCCATAGGCATTGTTCTTGTAGGTGGAGGTTACCACATGGCAGCTGCTCCTTTGTGCAGACTTCCTCTTAGGAGTTTACACAGGAGATAGTGTAGATCAGCTTAAATGCAGTAACTTAACTGGAAGGAAAAATGAAAAGGTAGAGGAAAACACTGGTCTGCCTTTAAGCAAGTTGCTTGAATATGTGGAATACTGTTTTCCCTAGACTTTTACCTTTCCCTCCTTCTATTACATCAAGTTGCCACCCTTGTCTCCCTTTGTACGTCATTTTTCTCTCGGTTTGCAATAGACACCTCTGTTTGTCTTTCACCTGGAAAGCATTGAAATCCTGCTGAGGTAAAGGAAGCATCAGTCTGCAACCCCTTGGCTGCCCAGCTCTCCAGCATGCAGTATGTGGTTAAGCAGCTAACTCATATCATGTGCTGACTGGGTGAGCTCATGTGTTAGCAAAGTGTGATGGCTGAAAAAACGCTCTGCTGTAGGCTTCATTATGGACTACATTAGACTAGATTGACAAAGGAGATCTATTTTTGATACTGCAGTGCCAGCTTTTGCACACTTTGTTCTATCTCCTTACTGAATGCATTGAAAGAACAATCCAGCTAAGAATTAAATTTTTTCCTAGGAATTAGTATTAAATAAGAAGCAGTCAAGGCTACTCACAAGAAATACTGAGAAAAGGGCTGGGATTTCAAGTCCTTCTCCTCTCCAGGATTTTGAAGCCAAATGTCATCTCCTGAAATTGTTCCTTTCTTTTATTCTCTGCCTCACAGACATGCACATATAACACTAGTCCCATTTACCTGTTATTCTTATTACATGACTAGAAAATTCGAAGTTACATTTTTTCTGCTGCATCATCTGCCAAACTGATACCTCTTCAGGCAGTAAAATATTCTGGCCTGGGGCTTTTAGTCTCTCCAGTTGAAGTTTTTACTGTGAAGAATCCCGGTATTTTAGGTTGACTATTAGGAAGAAGTTCTTCACAGAAAGGGTGATAGGGCATTGGAATGGGCTGCCCAGGGAGGTGGTGGAGTCACAGTCCCTGGGGTGTTTAAGAGAAGACTGGATGGCACTTGGTGCCATAGCTCAGTTGATAAGGTGGTGTTAGGTCACACGTTGGACTCGATGATCTCCAAGGTCTTTCCCAACCTAGCTGATTCTGAGATTCTACTACTGTTACTGAGGCTATTGGTAATGGGCTAAGGACTCACTATTTTTGAGTTAACTCATAGCTGTTAAGTCAGTACACAGAAGTGCTGCATCATTTACAAGTGGCAACCTAAACCCTTTAGCCCAGCTGTCTGGTGGTAACAGCTTTCTTGTGATGTTTCAGCCCTTGGAGTAATGAATTGTTTTAGACCTGTGCACCCATCCTCAACAAGTGCTCTAAACTACTGAGAAAAAGTGGATGAGGGGCATTTCCACCTCCTCAAAGTACTTTGAATCTTGTATATATGTTTGTATACTGTTGGCCACATGAAGGCAAGAAAAGAAGCCACATCACTTCTGAATCTCCTGGTGTGAATGATATAAATGTAGCTTGTCCACGTTGTTAGGTAGCTCTGCATATACTCAGCAGAATACATTTAGGGCATTTAGCAACTGTAGAGATGCAATAATTTGCTTTTCTTTGTTACTTGAACAGGAACCTCACATTGGAGGAGAAGGCATGAAGGGAGCTGGACTATCAGTTGATCAGTTGAAGCTGCTGCAGAGATTTGATCCATCTGCTGTGACATTGCAAGGAATGGATATTAATTCTTTGCAAGATTCCAGAGAAGATGACCTGATTTCATTGGCAAATAAGGACTGTATAGGATTTTTCATTGCAAAATTTATTAAATCAAACAGTAAATAAGGATTTGGGAATGCAACCTGAAAAAATACCTCAGTGAGTCTAAGAACAGTTCAGACGTGAAGTGCCTTTCTTCCTGCTGCAATGTTACCAAGCCAACGGGGCTGACGGCAGGGTTGCTATGGCAGCACTAAATCTGCCAGCTGTTCTGATGGGAAAGAGCCACAGGTTGCAACAGAAAAGTCATGGTTGGGGGAAGGGCTGTATCATTTTTAAGTCTCCCTCTGCTTTTGTATTTACAGCCTGTCAGTGCCTGAATGACAACTATGTTCACTCGTACTGCTGTCTGTTCTGCTTTTCCCTTATCTGCTGCAGCAAACGTAGGGAGGGGATGTAAGCTACTTTACAAAATGGAAACATAAATAAAATAGATGGGAACTATTACAATGAATTTTGGAAAAGTTAGTTTCTATAGAGGCTTACCAATAGTTAGTTTCCTTAAATAGTGCTTCTCAAAATACTGCAACATTTTACAAAGAACTGTTTTATAAATTGATACTTAGAACCTCATTTCTCTTTTATTTTAATACAAGCAAGATTCTCTGTACACATAGTATATACACAAAATACGATTAGGCTTTGTAGCATGTCTTTTATAGCAGCATGAATATATTAAACCATCTCACTCTGGGAATGTAAATAAATATTGTTTCAACATCAAACTTCCCATGCATAAACTGTATTGGTTCTGAAATAGCCTATTGGACTGGCTGACAAGTGACAGTTTTAAAATCAAACATTTGTAACAGAAGGGGCTACAGTTGTGATATCAAAAGACAGAAAACAATGCATAATACCATCTGAAGTGTTGCAAATCACCTTTCAAACAACTAAGAATATTAACTCTTTATTGGTTAGAAAGCATCATCAGCTAAAATCATATGAAAATTGAAACTGGGGAAGCATGCTAATGAGAACTGCCTTAGTACATTACTCAAAGTTTAAATAATGTAAATTTCTTAAAGATGTTAGATGTATTTGAAAACTCTGGTTCAGTTCCAGTTTGAACAGTATTCTCAGTCCTGCTGGAACTGACAATAGCACTAAAATTAGACGGAAAGCTAAGTACAATGGAAAAACAGAAACCGACATCTGTGTGTGTTTGGTGTGTTCCTCTCACTCATCAATTTCCAGTTTTGATCCATTATCTGAAAAATGTCTGTCTTTTCACACATAACTATTTGGTTGGATTAAAAAGAGCAATAGTTTGTTTATCATTTGTCTTTCTACTGTCAGAAGTGCTTTTTGTATTTGCTTGCAGTCAAAACAATCTATACAGTTCTCTCTCTCAGTAGTCTGGTTGTTTACTTACATTTTCCATACATGTTTTGATACTGTATGTTTTCTACTGCTCCTAAATAAAAACCAAATGTTTCTTCTGTCCTGCCAAGGTTGACTGGTATATCCTCTGTAAGGCCTATCCTAGCAGGACAGGAAAATGGAATTGTGTACTACTTCTCTACTTTTGTTGGTCATTCCTTGCCATTAAACACAACATGTCTAAAGAAAGTTTAAAGTAATTTTTTTTTCATCAGTAGTAGGTGAGATATCCTATTCAGAATCATGGAAGTTCATACTGTAGTCTTTCTAGTCTAAATATGGCTAAAATAATTACCTGATAACAAAAGGGATTATGTTTTATTTTAAGTACATGTTGAAATCTTTAAACTCAGTGCTAGTAAAAAAGCATTTTCTTTTTTGGAGAATATAGAAATTTTGTAAACATTAATCAGCACACATAAACTATATACTGAAGTTTGTGTATTCATATAAAGTAAGGAACTTTACCTCCAGTTTCACTAGCAGGATTTGTGCAATGCTGAATTTGAAAGAATTAAGATTGCTGAATTTTTAGTGGAATATTTGTTGAGACTTCCCCCAATTTCTTTAGTTTTGGATGACAGGCTTTTTAAGAAGGTGACCTCACTTGATTTTATATGAGAAATTTCTTGGGGGTGGGAAGAAAATGTAACTAACTTGTAGCTAATTCCAGTGTAATTGCAGAGCAGACTTCACCTGAAAAAAATTACTGATAGCTGAAGTTCATATATTAGGGTTGTTTCTACAAAAGTCAACTGCTAGCCTTAAAAGAGCAATCAGCATACTGATGGGACAGGCCTCAGCTGTTTCCCCAAGGACCCTGTCTCTGTTGGTAATGAGGAGTGACTTCTTCATCAGGCAGGTCAGAGCAGAAACTCAATTAAGATGCTCCATCACTTGGAGAAGCCAGCATCCTTTGTCTGACTATAGGTGTGGCTAAGTTAGATGACTAAAATTGGATGGATGCCTTTTTTTCTTTTCTATTCCAATCTTACCATGACTTTAACCAGAAGTGGTAGGAACACTTTTTCATTGACACAGTTCTGATGTATATATGTTTTAAACATATCATTCGATGACTTTCCTGATAATCTTTACACACTGAATCATTGTGCTTCACCATGTTGATGCTGAAGCACAATGGAATATATTTATATATTTATTTTTTATATATATATATGAGATATTGATATATTAAATTTAAAAAGTTATTGTCATTATAATGAAAGATTAACCCTACAAAATAGATAGATTAGGCATGCAATCAGATCCTGTCTTTAAGAAAGTCTGAAAAGTCGTTTTCTCTATTTGCAGAAATAGTGATTAGTAATAGTGCCAAATCTAAATATCTATCTTGGTCAGTATAAAGACACTAAAATAGGCAGCCTCATATATTATGAAATTATGATACAGCTTTTTCTTGTTTCAGTGTCACAGAATGCACCAGTTTTTTGGATCACAGGATTTCATATGCTTTTTAAGGAATGGGCTGGTGAAGGTGATCAATCAAGAAATTACTTTAGAGTGGGTAGTTTAAAATACAAAGAACCTTGTTGTTATGTTTGATTGTTCATGAATAAAAAAGTTTATGAGCAAATCCAATTTTGCTCTGCTAGAATTCATTGCAGAGTAGGTATGCATGGCAGATAAAAGTGACAAGAATAAAGTAAGAAATGAGAATATGGATGAGTTAGAAGAACCTGCTTAATCTCTATTATATCTGATATAAACCTTTTCTGGGGCTGCGTAGGAATACATTTCTAGGGTGGTAAGTTATAAAAAGAAACTGTTTATAAAACTACTGTAAGCTCATATGTAAAAGTTTGTTATATAAAAGTGGAGAAATAAATTACAGACAAATTGCCAAGCAATAAAATTGATTGAATAACATTTGATTAAAAACATTCACAGTAAAAATGGCATCCACATATTTTACAGATGACTGAAGAACTAAGATTTTGGTGAAAGATCTGCAATAAAGTAATAAAAAGAAATAAATGTACACCAGAAATGTTATATTACACTCTGAAAAATAGTTTCTCTGTTTTGACTTTGTAATCAATTTTTTTGCAGTGTGCTCAATTTTTATGGATGGAATAGAATTAAAGTCAAAAATATTTGGGCAAGAGCTTCCAGCCTGATGTGTTAAAGCAATCAGAGGTTAAATGTAACCATAAATCAAAATAAATTCTGAAGAGGCTTTAGTAACTAACAAACACAGGAGGTGGTTTACACCAACTCTTTTGCTTTGAACAGACATTGATTAAAAGCAGTCAGACGACTCACTTCATTCCAGCTGAGGGAATGGTAATGGACCCCATTAAAACCTCTGCCCGTGTCACACAACGTGAGCATGACTTTACTAAACAACAGAGCTTAAAAATGGTAATTGCTAACAGGTTCATAAAAGACAAAGTATTAAGGGGCAGGGTATTAGACCTGGGCAGGAACTGTGTGTATAGGATGAGTGCCCAGGTATGCAGGGAGAGGTAAAAATGGGTCTCTCCCTTTAGTCAGGGTTTAATGAGTGGAATTTCATTTCCTTGTCCTCCATTTATAATAAGGGCTATAAGTTAAGAGTATACAGATTTCTGTGAAAAGAGGTGCTCCACTGAAAGTCTTTGTGGCTTTAAAACTGATCTTCATTAAATAGGTCCAGAGCCTTAGGAGAAACTGTGTATTTAATTTTATACCTTGAGAAGCAAAAATTATGGAACTCTTCAAATTCCGATCTCCTGATGCCAGACACAGAATATGAATTCATGAGCATTCCAGAAGAATTCTTTAAATTCTAGGCAGTAATTTATGGATCAATTTAATAAAAATAGTTTCTTTCAGCTCGTAACTCGTATGGATGCTGCCTTTGTGCACAAACCTGTTTGCTTAATCCTCCTCACTGTCTTGTCCCTTAGCAGGTCTAGAGACTTTTACTGTCACCTCCTTCCAGTCCCTCCTTGAGAATTCTTTCTTCCATGACATCTGTGTGACACTAAACAACTGGTAAAGGACAGACTAAGGCTACTCACCACTGATGTATATTCATTTGAAAAAACCCACAAAAATAAGGTTAACATCTAACATACACATGCAGATTTTGAAATGCATCCCATTCCTTCCATATACTGAAATTCTTTAGAAAAATACAGAGTTGAGCTGCCAAGACTTGCATATCACTTAACTATTTTATCTTCCTCCCTTTCCTTCTGTTTCACTGGTTTTATTATCTTTTTTAGCTCATTTGAATGGAAGTTACAGGTTGTTTTGTACCACACATCCATAAGACTGGAGCTCACTGGGACCTCTACCACTTCTCAGATTCAAAATCCCTGAAACCAGATACAGAAATTTGAACTCATTACTATCCTAATGCAACCAGTAATTTTAAACTTTCTATTGGCAAAACTTTGCAAAGACATTTCATCACAATAATCTTTGATATGTCCTCCACTTTGGAGTATTTTTAAAGCTTCTTACTGACATTACTCTGTTAAAGTGCTTTTCAAAGTAGTGCTCAGCAGGCAGGTGGTATTGTGCAATATGTGTAGTACAAGCTCACATTACAAATTGTCACTCTTAAAACAGAAACTGAAAAAAAGTATCTCAGCAAGGCTAATAAAACCTATTTAGTGAGTCTGCCTAAGAAATACATGTTTGTTAGTATGTTGTCTATACATAAATAGCAGCACTATATAAAACACGGTTCTATGACCAGCTGGATTTGGATTTGTCTTTTTTTTTTTGTGATAAGATGTTTGTACTCCATGAATCAATATATAGGCCATACTTAAATACTAGGGCTTGGACTACGCACTTTATTTTCTCATTTGTCTATACACAACTACCTATGCCATAGTTTTCATATACTACTCAGTGCTTTGAAATTCTGCCAAATATTTCTTAAAAAATACTTTATGAAAGCTGAAAAATAAACACTCTCTGGAGCAAAAGTAAAAAACCCAAACAAACAAAGCAAAAAACCCCAAAACCCAACCAAAACCCAACAAAAAGAAGCACAAAATATTCAAGGTATTGCAGTGGAATCACTTCTTAGAGGACATAGCTGTTATGAGTTGCAGGGAGCAACAGCATTTACTGCAGCTGGTAAATTAGCTAAAGCCAGGCTATACAGAGCAAGACAATATAACTTTCCACTTACATGTGATCTGATATGATTCAAACAACAGTCTTTTAATTTAATTTTTCACAGATACCCTGAAAATTCTCTTGTATCAAAAACCACTGTCTATGTACTCTTCTATATCCATTTAGTAATACAACATATCTACTTACCTATTCTTCCTTTCTCTACAAAGCCATTTAGCGATGTGTAGAAAAATGATGAGAATTTTATTTCTAGAAAAATAACCTTTTTTCTTGTGTTCTCCACAGTTCATACTTTGAGCCCAAACCTACCCTTGAATAACCACAACAGTCAGCAGCACTGGGAGGAATGGCCAGATAACTGACAGCAGAATTTCCCACTCTTAAGTTGTTGTAAAAATGCTTATAAAGCATCAGGGAGAAGGGTAGGAGAGGAAGGACAGAGAAGTTTAAGGGAGTTTCTTGGATGCTGGGCTAGGAGATTGGAGAAAGCATGCACCTGCCATATATCTTATCCATTTCACTAAAATGATATTCAAAATCAGGCAATGCTGATATTCCCAGAATTTAAATAATAAATAAAAAGAACTTCCAGCTAAACTAATTCTTACCACACTACAGTCTTTATATAATGTGCTATTTACAGGGAAATACAAAAAGTATTTCATTCATACAAGTACTACAAAGACTACATGTGATGCAGAACAGCTTTTACACTAGGCAAGGGTATGGAACCTGGAGTCAAAAATAATAGTGAATTTCCCCCCACTTACCAGTGCAACAGGTGTTCAGTGCGAAACAAACTCTGTTCACTCCCTTTGATTTCAATGCATTTTCCCTAGAAAGCTCTTAACAGAGTCACAGTCATTTTTCTATGCTTTCATCAGCAGCACAACAGCTTAGGTGAAGGAAAAGCAGTGAACTGGCTGCAAAGTGGGAATGCAGAGAATTGGCAAGTGTAGAAAAAGTGGAGAAGCTACAAAAATTTATTTTCCAACAAAATAACTCTCCACAAGCTGTGTAAACTTTTCTTACTAAAACAAATACTCTAAAACACAAAGATTTTACATTTCCAGTGAAACTCACAGTAACATTTGCCTGTTTTTACTCTCCTGAAGTCTCAACAAAGAGCCAGCAGATTTATGCTTTCCCAATTACCTGGGTCAGTAAATTCCCTCATATTCCCTGAATGCAATTTGGATTTTTAAATTAAAAGACAGAATGTAGAAATAGATTTGTTGGGCTTTTGAGTAAACTTTGTTTCCTTCAGTAGATTCTCACAGTTTGCTGCCTAATGTGCACACGCACACGAATGCCGATCCACCACCCACCCACTCACATACACACCTCCAACATGTGTGCTCTGTTTACTGACAGTAGAACAAAAATTAAGCTGTGCCCATTGCAATTTTGTGATCTCAACAGAGAAGAATAATTTATAGTGGTAAGTTCATTATCTTTACCGTAACTTTAAAATGTAAAATTGGGTTTGCAAGGACAGCATAAGGTATAAGAGTTACACCCTTTATCTCAAGCACTCATCCATATTTACAATAAGTATAAGCTTTCTGCTACAGAAGAAAAAGTATTTAGATTGAACACTGTTACAGATTTCCTAAGTGAGGCTAGTTCCAGTTGCCAGTAATTCAAAAGCAAATCTGCTGACTTGGCATTAGGACTCTAAAACAGTGTGATCAAACTTATATAGTAAGAAGGTGTCTGCAGAAATAACATTTATAAACTGTATATACAGTACACAGTACCAGTACATAGAAAATAGATTTTGACTCCATGATCCCCTGTGTGTAAGGCAAGACTGAATTCTGTCTTCATACGGAGACCACCAGAGGTACAAGCAACAGAGTGGTGCTTAAATCAATATGCAAATCAAAGTGCATCCAAATTAAAAATCAGAGCAGACAAAAAGTTTTAGATTCTTTTATGTGCTGATCCTGGCTTGCGGAATACATGGGAAGTTATTAAACATCAAATGTACCTTTTTTTTTAAAAAACACTAACAACACCTTGATGGCAACAGATATTGTTCAAGTGGCAGCTACCAAAAACAGCTTGAAAAATGTCATAGTACAACATCAGGAACTCTTCAGTTGTACTACACTAATTCATATAGCACTAACCAAAAAAATAAGTATATGAATATTCTATTTCATGCTATTGCTATGCAAGCAACAGCAATACAAATCAGCATACAGAAGGATACCATATGTTCTGCAAAGAAGAACCCAAGATATTTTCAAGGGGCATTGTTACAAGACTTCAAAGAAACACAAGACTGCCAGAGGCAAAAGTTACTGACGGATGTAAACATCCCTGTTCCACTCTCCTGCATCGTTACGTTTTTTCGATATCACTTCCCCATCCTTGTCACAATATTGGTCCCTTGATTTATGACGACTGCGCTGTTTGTTGCATTCATTGTGGTCCTGCTCGCGGTCCCTCTCCTTTGAGCGATGCCGGGATTCTCTGTGTCTGTGATCACTGATCCCATGGGACTCGTCTCTGTGATTATGATCCCTGTGAGAATCATAGTGGTCACCATGCTCATGTGAGTAGTCCTCCTTTGGCTCTATGTAAGCTGAATCTCTGCTGTCTTGTGTTTCTGAGTCAAAAGTTTCTTGCCTGTGAAGGCCTCTGCCACCACTGCGATGGTTGTGGTGTTGGCTGGAGGAAGAGCGGTGCTGGGATTTCTTGATGGGTTCCACCCGTGCTTCCTCTTCAATGTGGGAACCGCTGCGCTCAGGGACCGAATGGTCATTCCTCTGGTCTCCTTGAGATCCCTGCTACCAGAACCAGCAGTAAGGTCATGAGGTACACACTGAAAAACTTCCCCCAATATCAAATTCAACTAGAAAGTACCCTGAAACCAATAAAATTTTAAGTACAAAACAATCCACTTTGAATCTAAACTAGGAAAAAACCATTAGTATTTAACTTTTACTGAAAATTCAGTATTATAATACAAACAATTCTTTTTACTCTCATCAGAATGTAGGGTGGCAGTTGGGTGGCACTTTCTCATTTCTTGTAATGTTTCTGACTACTCCAGTTAGCAGTAATTGCCACCACCCTCCAAAGAAAGAGAGAGCATGCAGAAACAGGACACACTGCAGAAAAATTGAAGAGGAGATACCATGCCAAGAGAGGGCAGATATCAGTTGAGAGTTTACAGATGCATGTCTGGAAACAACTGCTCTGGGAAAGTGATTTTACAGGGCTGAGGAGGTGGATCTCAGCAAAGAACCAAAGTACAAAACCTTGGCTCTTTTAGAGTAACTTTTTTTAAGGAAAAAAAATGCAATTGAATCTGGTATGAATAAAGTTTGTATTATGATACTAATAGTATCACTGACCTTCTGTTTTCTCAGCAATAATTTCATTTCTTCTTGGTAATGAAAAATTAAACACTGACCTCATAATTTTAAGAGCTCGAGAATAGAGCCCATTGTCAAGAAAAGCAGGAGGAGAGTGATATTATCATATACAAAATTTCCTAACACACCACTGCTATTAAAAGACCAAAATAAAAATTACCAGGTAATAAACCTACTCTTCACCCGCATAAATGCTTTGAAATCACTGCAAAATGAACAAGTGGCATTATTTAACTCATTTGGGGGTTTCATTACATTAACCTGGTTTTATTGCCAAACTGCAGCCAAGAACTTTTCAAGCTTAATTGCAAAAATTTAAATAGTTAATACTGAAATTGAATTATACTTCTCACATGAGGTGAAGAATGTCAAGACAAAATCATCTCTGCTGCCACAAAATTAATGTAGATTTTACCAGAGTTATACAGGCATTTGTTTGTGAGACTGTTCTGAATTTACCAAAGTTAGTCTTAAGTTTGCCCCTCAATGTTCAGAGTTGTCTAAAAATAAGGATTGCCTCCAGGGCAGCTCATGGATGTATCTTCTTTCTGTCTTTCTATCTTGTGGAAAAGAGCTAGGGGAAGGAGGAAATTTTGTCCTTCAGCCACAGATCCTGGCAGGTGGCTTTCCTAGCAACTCAAAAAGTAAAATTACAGGAAATTGGAATGGAAAATAATCTGTATTTAATCAGAAAATCATAAAAAGCAACATATTTCAAATCAGCAATTTGGTACATTTGACAAATATTAATTTTCTAAGACAACATTTTGTTACATAAACTTCCGAGAGTAGCTGGGTTGCTCCATGTGTTCCTAATTTGAAACAAACCGTATAGATGGGAACAAGGTAACAGGAATAACGGTCAAATTTCTTGTTTGTTCTTGTTTTTGTGATTCTCAAGATGATTCTGATTTGGCAGAAAGGAGTATAGTAACTGTAAACATTAATAGATCTGTTCAAGGCAAAATGAAATGACTCAACAGAGGTGAATTGTAAATGAAATCAAGTGAAAAGTGAAGGAGTCCAAAGCAACGCCTGCTTTGGATGTGTAAACACAACTTTTATCAGTTCACCACCATGACTGGTTTTAAGGCACATAAACATGATATACATGGGAAACCCCATAATTCTCATATGGTCAAATGCCACATATGCATGTACCTATATATAATCATGACTAATAAAATCTGTCATTGCTGTGGTTTGAGAAAAAACGCAAAATTTGAACCTGCTTTGAACACAGTGCTACTTTTACAAGCTCAGATGCATCTTCTCTGCTATGACGAGCACATGTGAAGGAGCACAATGAATAAATTTAGAACCAATACTTGCAATTTCAGAATAGCGTTAGGGCTGTTGGGATTTAAGGGCAAATTCATTGACAGTAACTTTCCTTAAATATTACAGGGACACTGAACAGCTAATGTCTGAATCTGGATTATTTTTTGAATTTTAAATTTATGAATCCAGCTTTTTGATTCATAACCAAATTCGGGCTCTGATTTGGAATAGATTCTGCAGTGCAGGAATTTTATGGCCCAATCTCATAAGGTTTTTTGTCTAAAATAGAGAAAGTTTGAGATAATCCTATTTCAGTACTCAGCTGATACTTTCAAAGAAGTAGGGGTTCTTGGAAAGAAGTTTAAACAGTGTTGAAAGAGGAGAGAGAAGCCTTTGACCTCTGAGTGAATTTGCCTTGCTCCCTATTTCCAGTGGTCCCTGATCACCTGCACCATATGTGTGTGAGGTGGCTGCAGTCCTGTTGGAATTAGCCAACTATTTCCACACAAGTTTGTTCCAAAGCTCTCCCTCAGACAGACAGGAGGTGTAAGGTCTTTGCCGATTCATTTCAAACCATCCCAGGAGGCCTCACGCCTTCAAGGACCTTGTGCCATGCAATGCACACAGGCAGCATCATGCTGTAAAAATGCCACTCTGGCAGCTGGCAACACAAATCCCTTCTTACAATGTACTCTGGGGACTAAAAAAACCACAAACCCCAAATATATTTCATGGCAAAGGGGCACTGCATTGGCCCCAGGGGAGGATGACTCCAATGCTCTGCAGTGCGGATGTGGCTCCCCCAGGCCAAACAGCTGGTGGCTGGGCTTCTCCCTGCAGAGCAGTCCAGAAAAACAGCACAGGCATAGACTTTAAATTTTCTTAATAGAGGGTCTTAACACTGTTGAAAGAATGGGTTCAGCCACCATGATTTAAAAACAGACCCACTCTGTGCCAAGGCAGTGACAGGCTCAGGTTTGAGATGTCAGCTGAAGATGTATCGTAGGAAAATGAAACCAAAGGAAAATAAAAGCTTTATGTTCCATAAGAGACCCCCACTGATTCACACTTCTGTATTAGTAGACCTACAAACAAACTGTGAAACTGCAAATACACTCTCATTTTTAGTCCTTAAAATAAAAATCTGTTAGTTTGTAAGGAGACAGCACAGCATTCAGAAAAGTGTTATTAAAACTGCATAGTTCCTCCAGAGAATGTGGTTAATACAATGAGTATGTGAGCTATAAATCCACACCCAAAAAAGCATAAAAAAACTTGAGCAAAATAATTTAAAAGTTTACAAAGCAAAGAAAGTTTATCTAGCAAGGCTGCACACAACAATACTGAATTTCATACTCAGAAATTCTTCCAGCTCACAATTTTTTCAAGGTGTTTCAGCTCTGAGGACAGAAAAAAAGGCAGAAATGAGCTATACCTTACAGTTTGTTTTCCTGCAACTGTATCTGAAAGCAAGAGAAGGAGATACCCTTCAAGATGGCTAAAGAAAGTATTCTTGTTAAAGAACAAACCTGTCAAGTCTGTGGTTTTCTAATGAGAACTAAATTACTTGACACAAAAACATTGCTTTGCAAACAATAAAAAAAGAGCACAATTTTTTGCATTTTAATTTGGGTATAGATCCATTTTTTCCCTTTGATTTTCTAAAAGGAGGTCTTTTCCTTAGCCAAAGTTATGAATTGTAATTTGCATATGTATATAACTTATGGGCATATACGGAACTTAGATAGAAATTTAGATGTAGTGAGCCATTATTTGATCTGGGACAGACGTATTTTAACCCCTTCTGTGATCTTCTCAGCCTCAAGGCATCACTCACTGCTCATAATGAAGTATCATCTTTAAACACTTCATTCATATCATGCAACACATATCCAAAGGAAAGCATCTGCTTATGCTGAACACCTCAATAAAATTATATAACCCAAAAGTTGAAGGAGAATAGAGGAGACATAATATCAACAGGCACATCAGTGCAGAGGTAGGAATAAAGCCTGCTTTTCCCAGCTCACTGGAGAGTGTCCTCACTGTTCGCAACACAGAGCCTCTCAAGGTCTTTCTGCACAATGTGCAGTGCAGGGGGACTTGGATTTGATGTAAGAGCTTGGCTTGAAGGAAGTCTCTTCACAGCAATGGCCAATGAATAAAAGAACAAAGGAAGCACTAGAAGGGCCACTTTGACCTTGAATCTTCACTAATACAGTCAGTCATTCTCAACCTCTACAACTCCACTGCCTGTGGGAAGACTGGAACAGATTTCCCTTTAACGTTTGTGGATCAGCCCTGTACATAACTGAATTTGTCATGCAGGGCCTCTGGGGCTGCGATTTGCCTATTAGCAATAGTGTGCCCATCAGTCAGAAAGTTACCAGAGGCTGGAATGTGCATAGTCTTAGTCTAGTTTTATTTCTCTGATTGGTTTACATATGGCCAGCTATAAAAATGCTTGTGGCTGCTACACATATTACTGGCACAGCGGTGTCCTGGGCACAATAAAACCTGAAGTATTCCACTTCACATCAACATATGTTTTCAGTCAGGCCAGCTTAGTCCTTGGAATCAAAACCAGCCCCCTAGTCAATACACATGCTACTATGAATACAATAGCAATAACAGTAACACGCTTGTATTTGCCTTTTATATGGAAAATGGGTGAATGTCTACTGAAAAAGCTTTTACTCTATCAACAGCAGTAAAACATTCAGCATATTCTAGTATCAGCCTAACACTGTGCTTTGGAAGGAGAAGTTGACAGAACAAAAAGAAGAAATGGCATAAAAACTGTACCTGTAAATTAATATTTGGACCTGGGCTAATAGGAAGAGTGGCTGTTGCAAGTGTGCGAGTGAGAAGCTGGTTAGGAGGATTGCTGCTAGGTGGATGTGTGGCCTTCCAGTAGGCTTCCAGATAGTCAGCAAGGTGCTCACAAGCATCTTCAAGCTGGTTCTCATCAAGAATTACATCGAACATTTCCTGATAAAGTAAAGGTTTTAGTGAGAATAATCACCAGGTAAAGGGAGATCAGCTAGAGACATTGATCATGCTTTCCATTAATCGAAAATGAACCACATTTTTAGTACTTGTATTGAGATATTTTACCTTTTTGTGTGTGTGTGTGTGTTTGTTTTTCTGAATGCAATTGATCCAAAAGCCCGTAATCATAACTAGCACTAATGTTACACTTGCTAAAGCAAGGCCTTGTGACTTCCACGTAGTAATGCACGAACAGTCAAAGAAGATAGGAAGAAGCAGCTTGAACAAATCTTAAATATACAGAAAGAAGGGATAAATATTGAAGAATTAACTATTGAAAAAAATGCAATGGCAAGAAAGGGATTCAATCCCCCTGTCTAGAATAACTAAGAGAAAACTAAGGCAAACTAAGACCAATAACATACAACAGTAAGAATACAGATCATTCAGTTTCCAAGTGTCGTACAAATATTAGGTAAGAGATTAGTCACACAGTCTAATTTTAGACTTCCAAAGTTAGGAGGTGAGTTTCATCTATTTCCTCCCTGGTCAGGGAGCAGAAGGCAGCGTTGAGGGCCTATGCAGGTCTCCAGCATTCGTCACTGACTTTTGGGGATCTGGGCATCTCTTAACTGAGATGCTTGAACTTAAATGATGAGGACATTCCCTTCGCTCAGCTCCGTAACTATGGCAAATTATATCTGCAACTGAACTGTACTCTCATCTTCTGGTTTCTTACCCATACTTTTGACAGCTGAGTATGAAGGTAGCAATGCATGCCAGGTTTAAAACACAGTTGGGGTCTCATCACCTCCACTTTACAGGTGGAAATTGAGAGAATTTGCTTCAGTGCACATCTGAAGAAGAACTACAGAGCTGTCAGCTATGCAGTACCACTCAGCTCTTTGCCAAAACCCTGACCAAGAACATCAACAGTGGTGGGCCATGGTGACAGATGCCCCAGAGGAGCTACTCAAACCACTGGCCTTACCCTAAACTACCAGAGATAAAGCACAGTCACTAAGATGGTTCATTTTTAGACCAATAATTCCCTAAAAATTATCAAGTAAAACAAATGTTCAGTTTATGAAGCACTGACTGTATCAGCACACATCCTAATAACTGACTGTGACTAGGACTTTTTTTCCCCTGCACCCTTGTGTGGAGCCCTGAGGCCTCAGGAGGTGTTCTGCAAAAAGCAATAGTGAAATATGGCCAGAAGAGGGCAAACATTCCTGAAAATTACGCAATTAATTATGTAATTAACCTCATGCTTGAAAAGAAAGGCACCTTTCAGAAACAAGACATAAATTAACAGTAACTCACAGGAGGACACTGTGCCAGTTTATCAGCTGCCACCATCTGAACATTAAGGTGTTTGGCCTGAGATTTCCCTCGGGATTTTATCAACCTTTGTAAAACCTGTGAAAAATAAGATATTAAAAAAAGTGAGCAGGCTCAGACTTAATATACATATATAACCACTTAAAATGTTTACATTTGAAACTGCTCACACAAGCAGAGCAAATTCTTCATCTGCTGGCTTCAAGAACATTTCCCATGTTCCCTCACCCAGAAGGAGCTAATTTTAATTTACATCCAAATATCTCCTTTCCTTTACAAGCACTAAAAAGTTCCCCTCCTGCCTTTTTTATGCTGCTTCTGGTTTTGTTTTTTCTAAGCTGAATTTTTTAAATTGGTCTCCTGAGTTCCCTTCCCACATTCATTCTTCTCTTTCGAATGCCTCTTCGTAAGGTCTGTGCGTGTTTTTTTTTTACACACACAGTGAAAGAGTATATTATCAGTTGTTAAAGTTTAGCAATCAGTCTGACACTCATTCTGTGAAAATCATTCTTTCATTTCTGTATTATTTTGATTTAACAAACTGTGAGCACTACTACTATTTACGTGATTGACACTAAAAGTGCAATCCCAATTAAAAAACCCATTGGAGCTACATTACCTTTTCCAAAATGGGTTTTGGTAACACTGGAGCTCAGATACTTTTTTGATTATTAATACTTCACTATCCAAAGGGAAGCAATAACAATATATTGCTCTGAACCTAAATGAGGACATGTGAATATTTGCATTTAAGGCCCAAAAAAAAAGACTGAAAGAACATAAAGGTATCTAAAATATTTACCTTAGGAGAAGAAATCTTTACGTATACTATAATGGGAGCCAGAGAGGTTTTGCTCAGTTGAGCTGGGTGGTTAATGGTATCAGCATCAAGCACTACCAACTGCAGTGTCCTGGCTAATTCAAAAATCCGTTCAATTTCACTTTGAACTTCAGCTGCAGAGAAGTAGAAAATCAAGAGTTATGAAAATATTAAGAGGTGATTAGTTTTAAGAAATGTAACAATGTAGTAGACTGGTGTGTTGCTCCTCCTCTGGCTGCAGGAGTTGTTGTTATCCGTGCACGTCCCTGGCACAGCAGGGTAACAAATACAGCGTTAATGAGAGCGTTTCACTCCGGCTTTGCTGCCCTTGCAGGCACTGCCTGCCTCTCTAGCCTCACCAATTCCTGCTATTCCAAGCTGGAGAGATACTGGTAACACCTTCTTACATGACCCCAGACCAGACCAAGTAAAAGGGTTGCAAGCATTATGAATGCTTGCTGCATTAAATGGTAATCGTACTATGCCACAAATCTGCTACATGTAAATAATGTCAGCTCAGACTTGAATCTTACCCAGCAAGCAGCTTGCTCAAACTGGAGTGCCTGAGATAGGCATTAGGAAGTACTCATTACTGTATTAGCAGAAACTACTTTTCTCCTATTTAGTTCAACTTACCAAAGCTCAGGAAAACAGTTTTCTTCTACTGGCCTCAGTATAGTACCATGTTAAAAATTTGATTATTATGTGTAAAACACTTTTATAAGAGAAAATAACTGAATAATCCAAATAATGCTATAGTATCCTCCTCAGGATACCAGGAGCTATGGAAAGCTAATTTTCCCAGAGAAAAATAATCTTTTTTTTCTGGTAGTCGTGCTCCCAGCTCCTCAGCACCCTGTCTGATTGGCAGTGCATTCCAGGGCAAACCTCTCCAAGACAGATGGGCTGCATCCGCTTTTACAAGTGGTGTAGAAACTGTCTTCATTCCCCAATGAAACAAAACTACATCTTATAATAGCAAAATCATCTTTGAAATGAAATCACATTTTCCTGCTCAAATCTTGCTATCGGCTGATTTCACAGAGGAATGAGAAGCTAGGTGATTTGTGCAAGTCTAAAAAGAAAGTCATTGGGCCGGACAAGAGTAATTCAGACAGGTTTCCCTTTAAAGGTTGTGCATGCTTCATGAACCAAAAGCAGATTCGATATCTAGCCCATTCAAAGAAAATATTAGAAGAAAACCAACAGAGACTTAAAGGTCAAGAAGAGGTACCAAAAATTTAATGGTGAGTTTCTTGAAATTACATTATGGGCCTTTTATCTCTTTTGCTGGCAAAAGCTTTACTTCTGCTTGAAAACACAACCTATCTGATCTGGATAGAGAGAGAGTTTTCTATACCAAATGGTCTCTTTCAAGAGATATGAAGAGATTAATTTTTGCTATCTTAGAATAGCAACTGAATAAATCAGGTACTATAAAAAGGTTGCAAAATTTCCGAGAGAGCAAGGCATCCCAGCTAGTATTTTGGTTCCAAATCAATAGGTGATTGCTATGGTCATTTTATAAATTAAATAACATCTGAATGGTCATCAGAAAATCTATGTATGATATCCTTTATTGGAGGAGGTTGACATTGCTTTGGATCTATTAGAGATCACTTCCAACTGTTTGTGCTTATCTGCAGTTTTGGGTGAGCACATGCAATCAGTCTTCTACAGCAGTGAATGTTGTGAGATGTGCACAGTGTGGTATGGAAAACATTGATGCATGCTTTCCTGCTGGTCAATAAAAGCACTGTGGTCCTGCTGCTGTCTGAATTAGAACCACCTTTTTTAAGACAGAACTTCTGATGGTTCTTGGCACATTCACAATTATATTTTCTACAACTTCGTTGCATAGAGATACCTCTGAAATCACTGAACATGACTGTCTTACAGTTTAAGTAGAAGACAGTCAGTAATCTATCCCTAATTTAAGTTCAAATGACAACTAGAATAAACATATCAGAGATAATTTGTTACCCTGTTCTGATGATGAGTTTGGATTGCTTTCCTGCAATTTCAAACCAGGCTCAACACTTTAGTCAGTATAACAATATTAGTTAATGTATCATTTTAAGACCATTCCAGACTGCTAAAAAACTCTTGTTCAAGACAATTTATAACTAGAAAAATCTGTCTCTCTGCCATTGTATCATAATTTTGTCTGGGGAAGCAGTATTTGCTACACTGCTGGAAGCACTTTTCTGCCAGCAGAGAACACATCTCTGTGGACTAGATTTCCTGCTATACTTTTTGAAACACCCACTGCCAGGGCAGAGTATGCCTCAGGGTATGTTCTATTGTGAAACACACCGGGGGCAACAACTGCAGGTAACTATGGTCCTATGAACCCATAGTTTCCGCTGGAGTCTAAAGATGGAGAGGTATCTTTTTCTTCAATTAAAATGTATTTTGGTACTTATTTTTCTTAACTTGGGTATAGGAGAACAGTTCAAGGAACTCCACTGCATGATTGGTGAACTAATATATGTGCCTCTACCTCTTCAGTCAAGAATGGATGGGAAAAATGCCACAGGGAGAGCTGAAGTGGTCCTGATCTCCTGTTCCTTAGAGTACTTCTTCAGCTTCTGGAAAAAACTTCCATTCTGCTTGAAATTGTCTTTGAATTCTAACTTTACATCTATGATTTTTGTAATTACTTACGTAAGAGTAGCTTCTCTTTTTAGATGACAAAGGCTTTATCCACTGCTACTGCTTTTGTTTTCATTTTTCTTTAGCAATATCTCTCAAACCCCAAATTCTCTACCTGTAAAAGTTCCTTCACAACAAGACACTGAACACAAATTTTCTCTCAGACTTTTGCCCAAAGTAAGCAAAGAACTCAAAAAGTCATGTGGGGATAGTAACACAAATATCACTGGTAGTTTAAATAGGGAGCTGAGAACAGTGACAGTAGGGTATCTTCAAAGCAGCACAGTAATAGCTTTGCAATCTTCCCACCCCCATGAATACCATCTATTTATAATAATGTCCCTTCTTATGTACTGGAGAGGCATAAGAGTGAAGTTATAACACTAAACTCCAATAAATTGTATTTGCCAATCATAATCAGAGGCATAAAAATAATTAGAACTTCTGCGACAATCATCATGAAATGCTGACAGCCCAGCTACGAAACTCAAACCCAGAAATCAGCTATCAAATTTTAAAGTGACCCTTACAATCTATTTCATATGGTCTCCTTGGTAACCAGAAAGTGAACAGATTTTAAATGACAGGAGGACTCAACTATTTATTCCATACAATAAGGAGTCAGCTCTAAGAAACAGTAAGCACACATCTCCCAGACAACGTTAAATACAGCACATTTAAACTTACTTCCAAATATTAATTCCCAATATCACCACTGCACCTTGAACAGAAATTCAGTGCAACGAGAGCACAAGTAAATGGCTTATCTCATTATGGGGGCAGACAAATATTCTTTACACCAGTTGGACCTTACAAGTGAATTCCAAGAAAAAATCTTTCCCAGTTCACTACAATAATCTCACCTAAAATACAGGCAAAGATACAACACCACCTCATTTTTATCTCTGTCAATTCACTAGTAACATGATGAACTATGGTGGAACTTAGGGTCACTTTTATAATGCCATGGTAAAAGAACAGTCTCTATGCTACACTGTGGAGAAACACAACCTTCCTGCAAACCTGGGCTGCACCCATAGCAGCCAGGAGTCACGGTGACACGCAGCTTGACAGAGCAGCGGTTACATCAGCAATTTGTTTCAGCAAGACCCTGATGAGATAGCAGTTCCATGACAGGGATGAGATGCAAAATGGACATGCATCTGGCCTGCAAAGGCCCAAGTGAAGCACAAAATACTGCTTAGATGCAGCAAAGAGATTTTGATCTTTACAAGGAGTAGTGAAGTTCAAATACTCTCAATTGAGCACAGTACGACTTTTATATACTATTAAATTTGACCTTGTCTCCTGTCTATGCTATCAGTGGCTCTGTTTTTTTCAAAGAAACAGATATGTAAATTATGATTTCAACTGCAACAGGCACAGAGACAAAGCTTTCCAGTTTTTTAAACAGGTCTCCTGATATTACAGACAAATGAAATGAAAAGAACACACCTACGTCCACATATGCAATTGACAAAATGATTAGCAACACCTTACACAAATGGCTTTGAAGTAATTTTATAAATTAAGGAGAACAGCCATCAGTAGCCATGATTTTTTTATGCTAATTCTTTTATACAAACAGAGTTAATGAAAAATAATTAATCACTAAATTCCATGAATGTAATTAATGAGAAGTTTAAGACAATCTCATGATTTCCATAACAAAGGTGAAAGAAAAAAAAAGTGGTTTTTTATCCCAGTGCCTTAAAAACATGTAGAATGTCTTGCACCAAAAAACCTGCTAGAAATGAGCAAAGGTCATATCTGAAATCCAAGAAAATTAAAAAAGAAAAAAAGGGAAGAGATAATTTTTCAGCTGTGCCTGCACAAGCCTCTATTAAGAACAAAATCATGTGCTTGACTGACAGAACTAAAAGTTCAAATTTTAATTTGTGAGCATGTGTGTGTATATACATGCTTATAGTGAGTGAAAAATCAGCAGTGCCTCCATGGGGTACTGCTGTAAGCAGAATGCAGGCACCCAGCCACGGCAGGCTATCCCGGACTGCACCAGGGATCTATGCTCACCGGAAACAAAGCAAAGAGGCCGAGATGTTACTGAGCTGATCCAATAAGCTACATGGGCTTTCAGCACAGCAGCGCAAGTTAAGAAGGCACCCCACAGTGTTTGGCCTCTTCCTTCTCGTCTTCCTTTTTCCTCCCCTCAAGCAGCAATGCTGCTCTGGGCAGGCAGGGAGCTAACAGGGGGCTTGTGCTGGGCAGGGGACAGCAGGCTCTACTCCTTCCCCAGCCACGGAGGTTCAGTCCCACAGTCTCCAGACAGGACTACATGTCCCACCTCACATCATAGGGTGTCCCAGTGCTGGGGAGCAGAATGCTTTGTGCCTCTGCTCCAGCATATCCAGCTAAAAAGGAAAAAATCCTGAAGAACATCAGGAAGAGAGAATAAATGCTTTAGCTTAGTCCTCAGGCAACTGGTCAAAAGATGCCTGGATTACAGGTGTTTAATCAAATGTCTAATCTAAATGTAGTTTGTGAATATACTTAGATTTTCCTGGTCTCCACCAAGTACCTTAGCCACTAGCTTGTTACGTAAAAAGAGGAGGGTGGGAGTGGGAGGATGACAATATTTTCCAGGAAAAGTGGCTGCATGTGTTACTCATGCCTAACAGATGGGGCTCCTGCGAGGGATAAGGCAGAAAGGAGAGAAGCATGTCTGCTGCTCTGCCTGGAGCTCCTGTCTGGGCTCTGCTGAAGGGGAGCTGTGGGGTGAGGTGCTGCAGGAAAACAGGGTTTTCCTCCTCCTGCCTGCTGAGGCTCAGTTTAGGCAGAATTCAGATGGCTTTTAATGCACAAATACGTCCAAGAGGTATTGACAGAAATAATGTCATGTTTGGAAACCTCAACATAACCAAGATCTATTTATAATGGACTAACATCTTCTGAAATTCAGCACTGTAATTATGTAAAAATATAAAACAGATAGTGTCATTTAAAAATACTAAATAGCACATAAAAATGTCTACTTCCTGCCTCATTTCTCTGGGCTACCCGAACAATAGCATTCATGGAATGATGCTTCTTATGCCAAGTTTAAACTGGAAGTAAATTTTAATGGCCTATGAATGGAAAAGACTGAAATCAGCAGATTGCAGCAGAAACACAAGTGGCTGAGCACTGCAGAAGGGTGCACTGAAATGACTGTGCCAGGAAGAACCACAGCAGCTCCAGAAGGTGCCATGCAGCAGCACAGCACTGCTCCTATCATTAAGCTCCCCCACATTCTGTTAAGGAGTAATTGGGATAGGAAAACTGGGCAAAGTAGCAGTCTAACATTTATTTTGTCCAGGGGACTAAGCAAGTGTCTCTGCATAGTTCAGAATGGATATCATCATGTCAGGCTGGCAATAACTCGGGTATTTCTGCACCATGCCTCATTACTCAGTGCAGTGCTGTAGGCTTTTGCAGATCTGGTCCATACATAGGCACTAAGTAAGTGTTCCCTAGGTCTGTTGTTTTTTTCAGAACAAACATAAATAAAAATTCTCAGCCTTTCTCACAGATAGGACGTGGAACTACTCCATCACTGGCTATTCACCCCTCCTGCTGATGGTGTGCCACTCACAAAACATTTGCGTATTCACTGAGTGGGAGAGATACTGACTCTGCAGCCTGATGCTCAGAGTGGGAGGCAAAACACATGGATTCCAGTTCCTTCTCCAGAGAAAGTTTCATTATTATGCAAAGTGCGTAAGACTCAGCAGGACCAACCAACAACCATCCTAAAGGTGATCACAGCTCTGTCATGGTGATGGGAATGATGAGTCCCTGCCTCTCGTAGCAGAGAAGAGAACCGAACCCAGACTTCTTTGCATTCTGGTTAAACAACGCAAACCTTTAGTCTTGAATAAAATGAGGATAGAAACACCAACTTTTAATCAGTTCCACCAGCCCAAGAGAAAGAAAAAAACCTGGATCAATTCAGCCTACAGTGTGAATAGTTTTAAGGGAAGCAAACTGTACTCTTAAACAAACAGCTAACTAGCTAAAAATATTTTATTCACCTATCCAAGTATCCTGTCTATTACATAACATTACCCATAACCCCATTACATTACCCATAACCTTAAAAATTGTTCTAACACATTGCTACATACTTTGTTTCTAGCACATGTTTTGTTTCAATATAATTATCAATCACACATATTTCTGTGCAGTATCATGAGAAAATATAAGGACAGGTTGCTGAGAGTTATCTCTCATTTACAGAAATCAATCTTTTTCCCCCATATACCCTTTGAAAACACTCAAGAAATTTCATTTAAATGCTTTGCCTATACTGTATCAAAACCTTATCAGCAAGTTAGAATATTGGAAAGTTAGTACCAAACTTCTAATACAGAACTACCTCAAGAATTCATTAGGGAAACTCTGACCTTAGATGTTAAGAAAATCAAGGCTGGCCCAGCAGGATAAAAGAGCATTTTGTGACATGTGAGATTGATAAATTACAACAGGTTCATGAACTTTATGCTACTCTTTCCCCATTTGTGGGCAAAAAGAAGTATAGCTACATCCTCATGAAAACCCAGAAGCTCTCAGCTGCTATTTTACTGCATTCTGGTTCAAGGCAGGTTCAGGCTTACCAGGTTAACACATTTAACACCTGAGAATGAGTGTTACGGACATTTGTCACAGCTATCTTGAAAATAAAATGATAAAGGGCCAATAAGGATTTTCCATAACACATTGAACACCTCTTTTATTTTCTTTGAACTATATTAGATCTCTGAGACTTTGGGAGGGATATACTTTCTTGCTTAAGTCTAAATTTTACATTCCTGTTACATGGCCTCTGTAATGAAGGATTTTTATGACACCTAGCTAGCACTCTTAATTTTATCTTTGATTTATAGCTGAGGAAGCCTTTACTTGAAACTTATCATATACCACAACTGTAATTAAATTACCAGACGTGGAGAATACAGAGTAACATCATGTATGTATATAATATACAGTGTATATATATATATATATATATGTATATATATATAACAAATACATTTTTACCATAGTTTCAAGCATTCAACTGGCTTCTCACACAAATATCAAGGAAAAAAACCCACAAGGCTGAAATTTGCACTACTATTTCTTTGAGCATTTATGTTTCATTTTCAGAAGACAAAACTTTGGGGTATCAACCTAATGATGTGAATGGAAGCCCTATACACTTTTTAGAGACAGTCTCCCAAAGGCAGGTGCTCAATTGCACATGCAAACTGGGTGCATGTAATGCGTGACAGGTTACTGCACATGCACATGGAAAGCAAATAAACAGATTCTCAGGCATGTGATGGCAATCGATTTACTATAAACACAATGACACATTTTACATCCACGGTCACACGTCTGTGTTAGAATACTCAGATTAGGTGCACACATCTCAGAAATACACAATGGAATACCTAATCTGTAGGGTTTACTTGTCAACGTCAACTTTATTTTTAGAATTACTTGAAAATAAGTAAGTAAAACCTGCAAGGTTTTCTAAAAGAAAGACTTAGCGACACGGTATAGGATCGGCTTTTGTCTGTCAGTGAGCCAGATGCGAGAAACACACGGTGGTTCTGTGAGGTACAATAAAGCACTGAACACAAAACAGCAGGAAAAGTAATTTGCAAGCTTGTATACATACCTAAAACATCTGGGAAGGGAGAGCATTAATGAAGCAAAGAATGGAAAAAGCCAACACAATCAGGTTCTGTACAAAGCATACAGCATGAGGTAAGGTTATAACAAGTGTAACATACACAAAAAAAGGTTTGGGTTCTTTTGACAAAGAAATGCAGCAAAAGCACAAAGCTGGTTGAGCAGTTTCTGCAAATGGCATGCGTCTATATAAAAATTTAACTAAGCAAATTTGGGCTGATTTTCAGGTAAATAAGATTTAACCACGTACTGTACCTTCTTGGAGAAAAAAATCTGTTCAAAATTACAGATTCCTTCTAGGATTTTAAAGAAATTAATCATTTGTCCTTTCCTTAAATTTAGTTAACATCTCACGTGTTAAAACATGTAACAATACTGACAAGCAAACATTTCTATTTACATCAAAACAAGCTTAATTAGAGAGGAATAAGACTGTATTATCCACCTAAATCTTTATGAGCCAGACACTGTTCTAAAAAAGTTCTCAAGAACATTAATTTTATACTAGATATTCAGTGGCAGCATTGGTTTCCAATGAGTCAAATCCCAAGTCTATTTTTAACTGATTCCATTACAAAAGCAAATTGTCAGTCAATAGGTGTGTGTAGCATTAAAAGCTAATTGAGATTCCCTTATAATCCTGTAAATCCAGTTCCTCATGGCAATTCCTATTCCTGATTATCACACTGTTGGTGTATGTTTCTTTGAAATTAATTCTGGGTTATCTATTCAATCATTTCAAAGAATGGTGTTCACTTCACTGTTTTCTGTGCTATGCACAACACTGCAGACCTGTATTGGGTGATAAGGTAAGAGTTCTCAAAAAGAGGTACATTTATTTCCCAGAAAAAAGTATTTGGTATTAATATATCAAACATAGTACCTTGGTACTACCTTAAGTAATTGATGGAACACTTACTAAAATAATAGTTAAAAACCAACGATATATTTTCAGAAGTCTAAGAAATAGCCTTCTCTGCCGCAGTTACAACTGCTGCGCACAAATGTGATCAGAAGTGAGGGACAGATCAGTGGCCTGGCTGCATGAGGTACAACTGCACAAAGGTTGGTGAGTAAAGAAATAGCTTTCCATTGAATTTGGAAGGAGGGAGGGATTAGGATTAACATAAAGCAGTTCTGGTGAGCTATATTTGCTATATATATATTACATAGCAAATATATATACATATATTTGCAAAAAGACATTTTAAAATTATACCAGATGTAGGAATAAACCACATAGGTCTCTGCCCATGTGCCAATGACTGTTCAAGGAGGAGAGAGAAGAGAGCAACTTATCTCCTCACATCCCATAGCTGTGCAGCCAGGACATCCTTTCAGAGCAAACCAAAACAAACCAAAACAAACCAAAACAAACCCTGTTTTTCCTCAACAAGAACAAACTGTGATAAATTATTGTGATTAATACCAGTTTTAAAGACCTAGGCCAGAATTAAGTCATTGTAGATAGTCTGGACCAAAAAAAAGAAAACCAGCACAAATTTAGTGTTTGCTGAAATTCTGGGGGTTTTTCTTTTTTTTTTTTTCCCCAGTGATTTGGGGAGAAGACACTATTATTTTTATTTTATACAAGGAAAAATGTAGGTAGAGAAAAAATTCATTTTCCAGGACTCCTAGCAGACTTTTAGCAGACACTAGAAAAGAACTAACGTGATGTGAGTCCTGGTTTAATGATGTATCTATGAAACTTGTATTAGCAGAGAATACTACTGGCTGCAAATCTAATGCTGATAAAGTAGGAAATGCCAAAATAGCTCTCCTAAATCAAATCTTTTGCGATCTGTATTATAAGAGAGCGCATTCAGGAACAAATAATAAAGTTGTTCCTTTAGGGCTGCTGTCTCATTCAGTATGCAACTCCATACACTGTCAACTGATAAGAAGCTACTGAATCATTTACTTTCTCTTCATTGTCAAATACGTGTTTCACATCTCATTTAGAACACATGGCTCTAATCTTGCTCTGAAAACAGAATGAATAAAACATTTATGGGCTATTTTGTGGAGCTTACTGTGGTGGTATATGCAATAAAATGATTTTTCCCTTTGAAACATCCCAGTTAGTTGAGAAGCTGGAATTAGTCGTATTTTCCAGAGAGAAAACTGAATTACAAAGAATAATCAGAAATTATGAATAATTTGGGGGGATTAATTTTCAGAAATGCAGTGTCTGATTCTTCAGAGTAATTACCACTAGAAATTACATTCAGAATAAGAAATATGGAAGCCATCCTACAGGAAATCCTGATTCTTGGGGATTCTTTCTTCCAAAATAGAACGTAACCTTGAAGCTTCTTTTAGAAGTCAGTACCAAGACTCAGGACATTCCTGATGCTGCTCTGTACTGTCAGTACAGAATATGAGTACTGATCTGAGAGAAGGAAGAAATTCTTTGAGCTAGGCTGGGAATGAAAAGAATACCTCCCCAGTTAAAAGTCTGCAAAGACAAGAGCCTAAAATAAGAAGACTTCTGGGGAATGAGGACCCACAAGGCTGGTATTTTACAAGGTACCCAACAGGAGCTCCAGTAGTCCATAAAGGACTGCCTGCTTTCCATCCCCCTTTTCCAAGTCAGTGCATTACCATGCAACATGCTGATTTTGATGGCATACACTGTATAAGTTAATACATGGAAATTAGGGAAATAGTGATTCACTCAAAAATTCCAATTCCCCACACTATTTTACATATTTTTCAAGAATATTAAGGCAGAGGACTGGTGGAAAAGTAGTCTGTAAACATTTGACCAAAGACTGAATCACAGCAAACATAATCTAAAGATACTAAGAAGCTGCATCATTAGCCTTCTTATTATCACTTCCTAACCTTTATTTCGCATTACTTGAATTTTTAAACCGAATAATATTCTCTGAATAGGATATTTTGTTGACTTATAGCAAATTCATCACACAAACAGAAAAATTCCACTATATGGTGTGATATTGCCACTCACCTCTTCTACTTCAGCCGACTACATACTCACAGCAGTGGTGTGTTGTCATCTTGTTTGTGACCACTGCTAGGAGAGGCCACCTACCAGCAGACTACAATGATGTTTTCTGATTCTGACTCTTATTTCTGCCTGGAGGTACATTGCAGGTAGGCAAGAGAACAGGTATAACACACCTTGCACTTTTGCCTTGCACGAGGGTTTTCCTTACTGTCTTACAAAAGCAGTTTCCTTTCACTGTCTTACAAAAGCAGTTACCTTTTCTGACTCCAGCTTATTTTATTTTACCTCAGTTTTCCTCCCAACACTGCTGCCACACCACTTCCCTCCCAGACTTCCTGTCTGATTTCCGTCCTCCCATGGTTTATCCTGTGCCTAGAGCACAGACCTGGAGGTGCTGTATCAGTGGGTTTGACTATTCCAACTCCTTCTCCATAAGTCCAACCTTTTCCGTAATGGATTTTCACTACTTGCCTTTCTGCCTTGGGCTGGCCAGCCACCTGTTCCTCCAGGTGGACATTTTTAAAGTAAATGACCTTTGATTCCATTCTCCATGCTGCACAGCAAAGGAGGAATTGCAAGGCAAAAGATGAGCATCTTTTCACCTCAGTTCTGTTTGTCTGCCCTGATTCAGTCTGCTGGGAGCAGGTTCTGCTCAACATCATTGCTGGACCTTGCCAAAGAAAGCTGAGTCTTCAAGCAACTCAGATGCAAAGCTTGGCATGTGTTAAAGGCAGCTTCTAATAAGTTGGTCAAGTTTTCTCATTCTCATAAAATTGCCCAGAAACATGTAACTGAAATTTTGTTTAATTCACTACCAAATTTCAAAACCCTGCTAGATTACTAGAGCAATGGAAGTATTACAGCTTCTGAAAGAAAAGAGTTTGAGAATATTTTAGCATACATAAAATTAATTTTTGCCCCAACTTTATTGCTAAAATGACCCAGTCGCTCTGGTCAAAGATCTTTGAAGTTATTTTATAAATCAGGTAATTTTTAGAACAATTATAAGCAACTTAAAACCTGACTTAGCAGGAAATTTTAGTTAATAACAGGCCTGTTACAAAAACTAGAGAGACACATCTACCTACCTATCCACATATTTGCATATATACATAATCACTGTCATCTTTTGGGTGTCTCAAACTGAGGTTCTGTCAGAACTTCCATTTTAAATACCTCCATCTAAAAAAGTAGCTTGACACAAAGAAAAAATGTTGATGCTCTCAAGAGTATGGTTCTACAAAGTGTACAAGACTGGGCAGAATTTAATTTTTATTAATTTTTCTCCTGTATAGATTTTTGTGATAGATGTCTCACATATATGAGAATATTTTAGCATGGTGAATGATGCTATGCTTTTACTGCTGCATATATTTGTACAGTATTGCAAAATTGCCCAAGCTTTGCTGATGAGGCTGAAAACTTAATCATCATGATTCTGTTTGTTCCATGACTGGTTGACCTCCATACTTATTACCAATTTTCAGTCCTATTCAAAATAAGTGACACTTTATCTTTTCATTAGATTATTAAACAGACTTGGTGACAAGACTGAAATTCACACAGAAGAATATTCCTGTGTGTAAAGATATTAATTATGTTGTTACAGTACACTGCCTTTTGATATTTGAAAACACTTAAAATAAGACACACTTGGAAGCTACAGACTGCTTTCAAGCAAAAATTCACAGCCTCCACATAGCTGAAAGCAAAGGTTTTACGAAACAAGTTTTCAAGAACGGGAAGTCAGAATTTTTAAGGCAGAGAAGCTTATTCTAAAAATGACTACTATATTAGGCAAATGTTAAATATTCAGTCATGGTTCTGGTGTTAGAATTTTTTTGTAGCAAAACTGATAAAGAACTTGTTTATGGATGAATGGATGAATGAAACTACTTTCCTGTTCCACAAAATTTACAATTTTTCAAGATACAATGCTGTGTTCAGGGAATACCAAGCTCTCTCAAAGGCTGCTAAGAGGAACCTGCAGGTCTGTAAAGGCAGAAACATGACTAGAGGATCCATCTGTGATGTAGCAAGTTCCTCCTTTTTTGGTTTGGTGGGGGACTTGCATAGGATTTGTTATGGGACTCGTGTCCTGTATCTCAGCCAAGTGCCCTTACACGAGTATGTAGACTCCTGGCAGGATTCATCTTAGAATCAAAGAATGGTTTGGATTGGAAGGGACCTTAAAGATCATCTAGCTCCAACCCCCCTGCCATGGGCCCAGAACCTTCCACTAGACCTCTTGGCTATCTCCAGCGGTCTCTACACCTGGAATGCACCAGTGACAGCAGCAGAGTCCTGGATATAATACATCTCGCACTAGAGGAAAGGCAAAGGCATCCAGGAATTAAGACTCCAAAATGACCACCTTTTCCTCCTAACTCTAAGGACACCTTGGGATGGCAAGCTCCAGTGCAGCCACCTGTAGTGTAGATGGTTACATTTAGTTACAACTTCCCAGCTAAAGTTATTTTTCTTTCTGGGTAATAAATGTTTAATTATTGATACAACTGGACAAGCTTCAGTACTAAAAGACTCATGTAAGATGACAGATATGTAGGCTATGAATGTAGCTATACAGTTTTTAAAAACATCTCTCTTTTTGCATCCTTCCCTTTTTTGTACCAACCTCAGAGTTAGTTGAAACTGACACAAAATTCATAAAATGTGTACTTCAATAATTTTTTCATGCTTCATATCAGTTTCATATCTATTGCTAACAGTAATCTTATAAAAAATAATGCACAATATCAATAATATCCATATAATTCCAAGAATCTGAAAAAAGTCATTTCTATTTAACCTGAAGACCGTGTCTTCAGATTTTATATGGATGGCTGCTTCTCCCCACTGAGGCAAACAGCAAAACATGAAAACTGAGCATAAGCAGAATAAACCAAAACCAGCACTATAGGAAGTTTACCTGATAGTGATTTTAAAATGATTTCTAGTGCCAGGATTTCTGAATTATGGGAATTGTGATTTTCTCACAGCAGACAGAAGGCTATTTTTAGCTTAGACATATGAATTGAGAATAGCACACTTCACGGGCAATTTAGATAGCATCATTACAGGTACTTACCAAGGCTTGATCTCGTGTTAGATCGCTCTATTATCGCATGCTTACTGGGATTGTTTAACACTGAGCGTTTGGCAAGCGAGATGTCTGCTGTGACTCGTGTAATTGATATACTGCAAAATAAATACAGCAAAATAATACTGAACGTTATTTATCTCTCAGGGATGTAGGGAGAATTCTCGTTTAACACTAGAAGATGGCTAAGACTACAGGAAAATTAGTTCTCAGCAGCACAGTATGCTATGCCCAATGTGAACAGAGAAAAAACTTTATCTAACTTAATACTGCTACAATAACTATTGATAAGACATCCTCCTACATGTGCCTGGGGAGAGGGGAAGCAGGAGGAGGTCAGGGATTGCTGCAGAAGATGGGACTTCCCTGGGGTCTCCAGGTCTGATGAGGGTCTGATTTTGCACCAGTATCTCCAGCATAAGCAGGCTGGTTTCTCCGTTCCCTGACTTCTTGAACAGTACTGAATGACAGCCTGGCTTTAGCCATATGTATAAGACATATAGGGATACGCAGAATTAAATTGTAAGGGTAAAGCTTAGCAGAGAAACTAGTACAGCAACACAAATCATGAGTTTTTTGTTTGTTTTGGGTTTTTGGGGGGGGGGGAGGGGGTTGGTTTTTATTGTTCATTTCACAAGCATGTGTTTTTCTAACAGAGTGCAAGAGCTACCTATAATTTTCCAGAAAGATCACACTAGCAATATGCTAGCCACCTAAAAATGGGAACTGTAACTCAGAGAAGCACATCCTTGAAAAGTCTAGGTTGACTATCTGGCAGGCTCAGTTTTGTGTTTATGAGAAAAGATGAACCAAGAAAGAAGTGGTTTCTTTCAGTTGTTTGCACTGACCTGCTACACAACCTTCTGCATATTCTTCTTCCTAGGAAAACAGTTACTTTGGTTTGTTTTGCTTTACAGGGTCAAAATGCACCCTTAAGGTCCTTTTCAAACTCTCTGGTCTAATGAGGTTTAGAGGTCACATTTTTCCAGTGCTGAGAGTTAAATCAGACTGATGATATTCCCTTGTTCTTCCTTGTAGGATTTTACTTGCAATTTAAAAGAGGAAATGGATTTGCTAAGAAGAGGGAGGGCTCCTCTCCAGCAAGCACTGTCAGATGCTGTTTGTTTATCTGAAATGTAATCCAATAGGCCATTTCCCAATGAACTCAACATGTGTATACACTTATCTAAAACCCTAAAAAATGTAACAGAGCCAGAAGTTAATATGAAAAAACAGAATTATGTGCACAATACCGATTAATAATACAATTTTGGAAATCTAGGCGTGATTTAACTTAAGCTAAAAACATAACCAAAGATTGTGATTTCTGGCACAGCTCCTCACAGATAATGCCATTTGTCTTAAAATTAAATCAAACATGTATATTGTGATATTATTGGTTATCTTTATTTGCTAATGGAAGGACTACAAACTTTTACAGCTTTTTGGTTTTTTGTGTTGATTTGGATTTTTTCCTGCCAGTCTTTCTTCCTCCAGGCTATGGAAAAATTTTGCCTTTATAAATGCAATTATCGTATGTTGAACAACACTAGATTTATCAGTCTCTTTATCTATGAAAAATGCCATTTTTCTTTTTAAGACCTTTTAGCATCTTTCTAAGGACATTTTAATGTCTTTGAGAAAGGTCATGTCAGGAAGACCAAGTTTGCTCTCAAAACAAAGGTTGTGTATGTTCATATTGTGAAACAATTGCAGTGAGAGCAGCGACAGCAGTGCGGCAGCTGAAAGCAGTAGCATGAATCTGAGAATCTCCGGTGCAAATTTATTCAAAACCTTAAGTAATGATTCAGATTGCTACTGAAGTTTGGAATGCTTCAAATCTGCTACTACAGACATCAAATTTATTTGGAGTATTTGTGGATTCACCCTGCCACAGCTGGATCTACAACTGAAAATCTGAAATGCTCTAAAATACTTAAAGACATAAAGATGCAATAATCTTCTGCTTGTAACAACTGTTTTGCTAACTTCCAATTCTGAAGGTGTGTATCTAGGGTTTGATAACCCTGACTAATATAAAGAGGGACTACCAGAGTGGTTAGGTATTGACATTATTATTCTGACTGAGAAAATCCACCAGTTTAAACCACAATGTCTGGTATTTTAAAGAACTGAAGCTATTGACAAAAAACCTCAGGCTCCCTCTTGAAAGTTTTGGCAGCAACAGGACACACAGAATAGTGTTACAGATCTGTCCACTTCCAAACTAAACAGAACGTTCCTTGAAGTTACAGATATTATAATAAGATCTTCTTGCTTTCTCAATTTTCCTCCCAATGTCAACCCATTAGTACATATTAATCTGGAGCTTGATCCAATACCAATATAATCGTGTCTGGAGAATGCATCTGATGTCTCTGCTCCGTGGGACCATGATGCTGGAGTTACAGATCATGCCACTGCTTTTAGAGACAGACTATCATTTTACATCTGTACCACAGCAATGCCTGAAGGCTCAAGTACAAATCCCACTGGACCTTGCCTAGTGTGCTGTAACCATTCGGATCAGAACCCAGCGAGTGCAGCCGGTCTGCTACCAAGAGTGACCATATCTCAGCAAGGTGGGGGACTGCCCCACCCCTACATCCCAGTCCTTTTGAAACTTCCCAGTACAGAGCCCAGAACCACTGTCAAACCAAGCGCCTATCTTGAGGCATCAAAAGTTTGACAATCCCATACACCAGACAGTCTGAATCTCATATCAGTTTTTCCAAGTTGGATGCCAAGTAAGGAAGTAGAGCTAAGGAGGAACTGTGGCTCTTGTCAGTTTGCTCAAAACCTGGGAAATGTTGATGAGATATCATTTGAAAAATACTTAAAATAACTTTTTAATCTGTAGATAAATATCTAGCAATTTGGAGTGTGAATGTCACAGGCATCAAGAAGACTCCTTTTTTCCACTCTCAACAAATATATGCCCCAGAACATTTCCCACTGCAACACAGCCTCTGCATGCTCTGTCAAGGAAACTTCCAATCCACACTATAATCCACTGATCAAGGAATTAGCTGTCATTCCTAAATTTGTTCAATGTTAATATTTCTTAAAAACCTGGTAATACCCAAACGGAACCTGAACTGAAGTATATTTGCATTGCAAAGTACTTACCGCCCTTCGAATCTATGTTTTAAAAAATCAAATAATGCTTTTTGCATCATATCTGTTACCTAGAAGGAAAAAATCAACAAATTAATAATCACAAAGGAAATTCATAATACTTGATGCTAATAATATTATTTAATAAAGCTGACAGCAAGTCTTATATCCGAACAACGGGACTGGAATGCAATTTATTCCTTATCTCAATTCTGACATGAAGTAAAATACAAATAAGCAGCTATTCAGTAGGAGTAAAAACTGCCTGATGTTTGCCTATGTTATCAATTATCAAATACAAATGAAGCACAGTATTTTGGCAAAAATGAAACCATTCACAACAATTACCTCATATCCCTTCAGAGAAGGCCCCACTAAAACCACTGGTCGCATAGAAGGCACTACATCATAGGGAGGGATGTGCTCTGTCTGCAAAACAGAGAAAGTTTTCAGCATCACAGCACATAGAGAAAGTGTCATACACTCTTTGCAGTATTAGGAACTCTGAATTTCCAGTGATGCCACAGGAATCTCGGATTCAATAACTTTTCCCAAAAACTGGTAGCACAAGATAAGGACATAAGAGGTTCAGGGATTTCTTTTGAAAAAACTTTTCTTTGACTTTAGGTTTTCCTACTATTTTCATATTTATTCTGAATAGTTAAAAACTCTCATTCTGGGTCATGCACATAATAATTATGCACACTGCATAATTCCTAACTGGTAAACTGAAAAGGTTATTTCCAACAACTAATGATTTGAAATGGTTAATTCTAGAGCTGTGACATCTGTTTTCAACAGAAATTTTATATAGGAAATTACAAAAGAGAAAAATAAAACAAAAAGGGATGAGAAAAGCATAGCACATCTTTTTTTTAATACTCAGATCTGCCCACTGCTTGAAAAAACATTGTGACATCACTGCAAATTCCCATGGCAGCATTCAGTCTGACTTCCAGATTTGCACCCACAATTCAATCGCAAATTAGATCAAAATAATGACTGATCAAGTTAGTATTTCTAGAAAATTACCATAAACAGGGCTTGGGATAGCATTTCTTCCACTTTGGGAAGTTCTTGTCACCTCCCAAGAATGGATTCTGGTAGTACCATATTTACCAAAATACTAACTGATGTATCATGCACAATTTCTAAAAAAGTATTTTAACATACAAAGATAAAGAGATTGCCTCCTTTCAAAGACTGCAAAAAATTTATATTGTTATCACAGTACAATATAAAAGAATTAAACTGTTGGGTTTGGGTTGTTTTCTTCTTTAATAAGTGGTCTTTCAATATATATCACCAAGAATGGGGTCTTATCAGAAAGACTTTTTTGGTCATATGGGAGGTTTTGGTTTATCTGTGTCTTGGGAAAAAACGATTGAAATCCAAACCCAGAAATGTGTGGGTGATATGGAAAAAGAAATGCCAGATTTATTCTTCAAATGCTTACATAGTACAAATACATCAGTCAAGATCACAGAATACAGACATTGTTCATTGTTCCAGAACTCAATGTATCCCAAGGTGTTTTGCAATACCATTAAAATAAATATATACATTCCAAAACACAAACCCACAAAGACAGACATTAATACAGTGACAGCACACAATGCTACACAAGCAGCAGTGTAAAGCACTCTAAAACACAGAAAACATTTTTGTGAATGTCCCTCAATGTAATTTATTTTATTTTTTGTTACCTGTAGTTTCACAAGATAATTAATAACATTAGAATGAATACCAGTGCCCAAGGCATCATAAGCATGTGAAATGAATTTATTTAACACAGTACAGAGTCTGACTCAGCCCGTTTCAAAGCAACCCCCTGCAATTAAGCTGGGCCCGTATCCAAAAGCAGTCCTCCACCGTTCTTGCTAACATTTTTAATAGTCTGATAAGTGTATTAGAGACAGATTCGAAGAAAAATTCATTACAGTTGTGCAAGTGCTTTCAGCATGAGTGCCCTGATGCAACAGAGCTTTGTCTTAATGTGGCTGACTTAACCAAAGGCATTCATGCTAGAAGTTAACCAGCTATTTGACAACCAGGGCAAGCACAGAAATTACCTTATTTGATGGAATATGGGATATTTTTAAAATCTGTTCTGTTAAAATGGGATTTTTTCTCAAATCTTTACAGCTTGAAATAATGAAGCTGTCAGCAGAAAATTGAGTAAAAGTTATCTAATGGAAGTATTAAAGTTCTTTAATTTATCAATAGAGAATCTAATATTTTCTAAGAGACTGGCACTGAACTATAGAGCTTTCATTGCAGATTCACATTCAAATATAACTCAGAATAAAAACTAGCAGTTTTGACCATATGGCTTTTACTCAATGTTTTGACTATGTAGATTACTTTGGGATGGCCATCCAGTACTTACTGTAAATGTCAGTATTATGAACCACACTAACACTAGTAATGATTCTGATATGGAAGAAAAGAGGTACCACAGAGTGGAAGAAAGATGTGGAACTAACCATCCTCCAGGTCTGAGGTGGTTCATCTAGAAGCTGCACCTTTGAAAGATGCTTATGCAGACAGCATCCAATACATGTCAACATGTATTATTCTTCCTTATAATTTTTATCCAATTAAAAATATGATTAAGTAAGATATTACTCAGAAGCAAGAACCTGCTGTTGATTTCCACACCAGGCTTAACAGACCAAACTGAAGCCAACAGAACTGACTTCAGAAACGAGAAAGATTCAACACTATTTAAAAGAGTTCAAGAAAAGAGAGACAGAAACAAAGATCTATTTATTAAACACGAGAGCATCCACAGCAGGGACAACAATGCCACTTGGCACTGTTTAAGCACTTTAACAGTCTGTTATTACCTGTAGATTTAAGTGAGAGGTTAAAACCAAATGAATGAGAGTTATGAAGACTAAAGATTTAAAACAAAAAAGTCAAAAATGTGGTATTTCACTGCATAGTTTGGCTGCTTCCTAATGTCTTGCTAACTTATTCCAGCAAAGGTCCTAGAACTGTATTGCAGCCTTTTGCAACAGGATGACAATTGCGTAATTTAGTAGTTATCTGGGTTATCTATGGAAAAACATTAGCTCTCCTGGGAACCACCAGTACCATTTCCAATAGCTAAGATACTAAAAAAGTCTCACTGATGGATGGCAAGAACATTTGGCTGATAATTTATACATGACAACAGGAAAAACTTGAAGTAAACTGTCAAAACAAGTCTGAGGTTTTCCACTGGTCTCGTGCACTTGCAGACTTTGCACCTAGTGAATAAGCAGCTTAAGTACAGACTAAATTAAAAATACAACAATTTTGACAATTTGTTTCCTAAGTCCAAACTGAGTATCTGATAGATTCCAATAATGATTTTAATAGACTGAGTAATAAAGAAAAAAACCAAAAAACTTGAGAAAGATATAGAAAGAATGAACATGCACTAGAGAAGTGCATTATGTTTGCCAGAAATAATTTTCTCAAACATTCAGAAGGCCTTTTAAGTGCGTCCTATTATTCCATCAAACAGGATAAGTACGTAGCAGAGTTTCACAGACACACTGAGCTTCTTTCCTGTTTTCCTGTAATGAATCCACTAACAGCTCAACACATCTCTTCATCCTTAATTCTAGAATAGCTGCATTGTTAATCTGGAGTCATAATGCTAATGATGCCAGTGGCAGGATAAACACAGGTGATGTCGATATAAACTTACCGATTTCTGCTTCTGCTTAGCTACAGCAGCATGGAAAAGAAACAAAGAACAACAAAGCATGCATGTTATTGGCTTGTCAAAGGACGCAGACAGTTAACAGGACTAGAAATGCGACGCAGTGCAGGTGAGCAGGTGGACAGATGGGAGCTTGGAAGTCGGTGTTACCTTCTTAAAGAAGGGCATTCTTTTCTCTTTGGAGTGGGGTGATGTTACACTGTTTGCACTGGGTTTGGGGGAGCGATGGTTTGCTGGAATATCATTTTCTTCTGCATCTAAGCCAGTGGCATCTATGTCTATAGCTATATACAGACAAACAATTCAGAATTATCAGATGACAGGGAAAGTAAAGATAGGTTAAAAAGGAAATTACAGGTAAAGAGAAATAAAACTTTCCAGACAAATAAATAAATAAATAAATAAAAATTAAAAGTCAACCATGAGAAAAAAAACACAGTAAATCAAAGGGAAAAATTTAAAGGTGCAGTACATTAGGATTAGAAGACAGAAGGCAATCTGCAACATCTACTGTAACATTTACAAAACAGACCAATGGCCAAGTTTGTTCTTGTTACACCAGTGTAGATCCAAAGTATTCACTGGAATAGATAAGACTTCCACCAGTGTAAACAACAGAACTTGGCCAACAACATTTGCATTATTTTTTAGCGATGAACACTAACTGAAAATGGGTATCGTCAACTGAAATTTGAAATGTCACTACTGTGCCTTTGAGAAATGAAGAAATAAAAGAAAAATCATTTTTGAAGACAAAATCAGCCAGATATTGGTACAATGATATCTCCATTTATCTCAGCATTGACTAAAAATGGCATTTTTAATTCCTTTAAATAAAAATGCATCATACTCCTAAGGTACATTTATTACGAATAATAAACACAGATCTACTAATAGTGAAAACTAAAAAGAATGGATAGCAGAAGAAAGGAAATTTATCCCAGCTTAGCTCAGAGACATGGATCTTATGTAAAGAGTGAGGATGTAAGCAGGGTAAAATGGAAGTGAACACAACAAACCATTGCTGTTCAATCTCTACCCAAAAGAATACATAACAAACAATGCTTGTACCACACTCATGAATTATTTACCCCTTTTAGCAAGTAAGTAATAACAGTTTCAACAAGAATCCTCACAGACTCAGTAATAAATACGCTTTCAAAATGCAAAGCCATATTATCCTGAATGCTGAGTACAACAGATACCCGCAAAATACATCTAAAACTAAACAAAACCAAACAAAACCTCTCTTGTTTCTAACGATCAATCCTGATCTTAAGTAGTGATTTAAATTTGTCTTCAGAAAGCAAGCAGATGCACAAAAGTGAACCACAAACATGTGTACAACATCACCCTGGTGTGAGAAGATCTTACCCACCTCTCCAATCCCTCTGGTAACACACGCTTATCTTGCTGTGCCATTATGTCGAACTGAGCCTAACCCTAAATAGATCTGTAAGCAGAATCGTTTGCATTGACTTTATCCAAACCCTTAATTAATCATTGTAAACTATTATGAAACCATCTTAGTGACCTGATTTCATCTGCTTCATGAGTGGGACATCAACTAATACAGTGGCATGTGCTATTAAATTATGTAACAAATAAATATTTCTGTCAAGCCTACGTGCAGCTACTGATTTAAGAGACACTTGGGGCAGTGATCTCTTTTGTTTGCATAAAGTACATCCTCCCATTTGAATTATCCACAGATCTAATGCCTTGATGCCTGACATTCCCTGAGTTACTGTGCCTTTGAGCCTGCCCTTCCCAGGAAAAACCCAGTGAGTAGATCCGCATCTTGTTTCTATAATCCTGCTCCTAAAAACAGCCACAAAAATCATGTAACACTTTCTTCTAGCAACACTCTTCCTTTATCCTCTTCATAATTATAAAAAGAACATATTATCTTTACTTGAATACAGGCCAGCACAGATAATGTAAATCACTCATAATAAGACACATTAAAAACTACTTTGGTTCTATGTTCAACCAAAATTGTCAGTAAAGAAAAATCCGGTACCTTAAGCTTTTCCTGTAACAAAGAAATGCAGAACTTCATCATCTAGATACTGATATCTCCTTTTTTCATTCTCAGTCTTCACACTATGTAACATCTCCTGCGACAGTTCTTTTACTGTAAACTATCTTTAGTTCATTGGGGGTTTTTTCAGTTATTTTCAGCATTATTCTTACCCTGTTTAGTGGCCCATAAGGACTGTATGGATTGTTTACTATATCAATATTGATTATTTAAATGGATATGAGCCTCCCTTTCATTTGTTTTTCACTGGTTCTTCATCTTGTTTGTGGGTTTGTTTCGGTTTGGTTTTTCCATGGCACTATTTTATATTGAAAAAACCCATCCCTTCCTCAAAGTAAAAAAGAGAAACAAACTTATTCTGTTAATATTCTTCAACTTATTAAATAATTGATGTAATTGATTACACTTTCAAAAAGAGAAAGTGTGGGAATAATAATTGAATTGTGCTTCAAAGTCACTTGAATTCTTGTTTTAGTCACAAACTACGCCTCTTTCACCTTTCTTCGGATGTGTTAAGATAAGCAAAAAATTATTGTAGACTCAAAATCTTGTGATCACAGAATAAGCTAACGTGAACTATGCATACATATTTTCCAAATCTTCACTGTAACTGAATAAATTTTAACAGACTTCTTTCTTTCTCCAGAAAACCTTGTTTCTTGAAAACCACTGTCTGAAGAAATGATTCAACACAATGAAAATTACAGGATGGGTAGCAGTCAGCCAGCTGGTAAATGAGGAGCTATCTGTGCTCTTAACTCTAAATTCTGTGCAACATTCCGGAACTATACGTATTGATGTTCACGTATTTTTTCTGATAGCAAATAATATCACATTTCAGATGCTCTAACTATAAAATTGCAACATAGGTCCACGGACAATTTTACTACAAAAATGCAGTTGTTGAAAAAGTTGGCCTTAACGGTAAACATGTCAGTGTAAAGCCATCATAAAATAATAGATTAAGATGTGTTCTACACACTTGTGATGGACAACTATTAGTAAACTAGTAACATATTTTCAAAATAAAAGAGAACTTAAATGAAACTGAGGTGCAATTTTAATAAACAAAATGCAATAGTAATAGTTGGTAGTTACTAACAATCCATGGTTTCACAAGACAGATATATTTTTCAATTAACTGAACCAAATGAAGCCACTACCATAACATGATTTAATTTCTCTGTCTCTCTTTCAAATGACCAAGTAAATACTTCAAAATCTTCAGGCTCATTTTAAGATGCCTGCTCTGTAGACCAGACTCCATATAAATGAGTATGATTGGAAAATGCATGTCTTTGCCCTAGAATACAAGAAACTACCAACACTCATTAATATTTTCTGCTTTCAGGTATTCAAAATGTACATGAGAAGATCTAACATCCAGCAACAGCGCAGCTGAATTCAGTAGAAATAGTTTTTGTCATCTTCTGCTATACTTTTTTTATGCAGCTAATGCCAGCATCCACCACCAAGTTGCCATGCATTTGCTTCATACCACTTGAATCCAACCTAACTAAAGTTGAATCTATATGCTGATGCTCTAAGTACAAAATAGTATTTGTGAAAAATTTGTCAAAGGCAAAATTATGTGAAGCACATCCTCATGATCAGAATTGTGAAACTAAATGTTCCTGATGTTTTAAAATAATGCCTTTCTTGATGCTACTGCAGAAACCTCTCAGGAACTTCTGTTTTTATTGCTGCTTTTTCTCCTGTACCAGAAGGCATTTATTGTTCAGTAGGAGTGCTCAGACCAGACCAAACCTTCCACTACCTACTGTAATGTAGTCTCACAGATCTATTATGTCTTTGCTACAAAATTCCGTGGTAAAAGCAAAGAGGGAATTTTGTGCATTAACAGCCCTATCATTGCCTGAACTTGCTGGCATTGACTCCATTACTTCAAACCTACCCAAACCAGCCTTATCTGGTAACACAACACTCAGGTTTTACCTACGAAGAATGGCGAATAAGAAGAATAGGTCTAAATGTACATGAATTTTAACAGATTAGGTTCATGAGTCTCTTTACCAAAGTGTTCACAACCTACTCACCAGATGATGGAGGCGTCGATTTTCTGGAACTAGGAACGATGTCACCCAAACTGGATGAAGAGTTTCCTCCTGATTTACTGGAGTAAAGTAATAAATTAGTTTTAAGTTCTGTAGCTTTATCAATATTTATTCTAGTTTATTTATTATCTGCCTTCTAAATGAGGCATTAGCTGTGAAACAAACAGTATTTCTGGCAGTGGTATAAAATATACATCTCACACAAAATGTGTGTACATTTTGAGACCTGAGGAACTGCAAACATCGATCATACTCCCTGTGCTGCTGTGCAATTCATTCTGCTGCTCTCACTTCCTCATGATCTTAATACAATTCAGTTATTAATATGGCTACTGGTATATAATGATTAATATTACTACCCATTACTAAGATTTATTCTTAAGCCAGCAAGCATATCTATCTCCTTTAAATGAAGAGTTATTGATAAACTCCTAATGAAGATGAGACTCTGTTTGTCTATCATCTTTTCAATTTAATTAAAGTACAAATTCTTCTGCTTTCTCAATACAATATAGCACTTAAGAAAAAAATTCTCTCAAACAAAGTTAAAGCAGTCTAAGGTTTTGTCAAGTTCTGCTTTGTGAAAACCTATCCAAGTTGTGAATATAAAACAACAGTTCTAGTCTTTTTATTTCAGTTACCATGATGAGAAAAGCCCTGAAAAGAATGTAAGAAAGGTTATTTCACTCTTCAAATAATTCATGCAGATAGTACTAGTTTCCACTTTCTGTATCTTAAAATATGAACAAGCACTAAGTTAATGCATTTGTGGTGTAGAACAATGTTATCTTCAGTGAGAATTTCTGGAGAATGGAAGCCTCTATGATCTGGAAAGGAACTGAATCACTAGGACAGATCTGATTGTCCCAGAAGTGTCACTAGAGGAATAAGGAATCTGGCATCCTTCTGCTAAGGACAACATACTCATGGGAAAGGCATTTCACAGCTGGTGAATGCAGCTGAGCACTGCACAGTCATGGTGTCCAACTCTAAACATGCTCTACAAACACTGCTGCCCTTCCTATTGAAATAGGAAAGCATTTCTGGCTTCCCAAATAGTTCCTAGCTCAATTCCAGCTCCATCCCACTCAAATACACTGGGAATATTTTTTTCCTTTATACTCAGAGGGAAACAAGTGACATTTGCTTCCACATGTGTTACTAGAAAACTACTTTATTAAGAATTCTACAGTAAAGGTGACATTATTCTATCTTATAGTATTGTTCAGAATATCTAGAAACAATCCTTTTTCTTTTACAATGATGGCTGCAGTTAGAGATAACAAATGACTTGACATGAAACTTCCATCATAAAATGTAGTGTTCTTAAAAGCTGTATTTGTAGGCAATGAATTTGACAACACTATTTTTTCCCTACGAGCTAACTAACAGGCATTAACTCTGGCTTACGAATAAATTCATCTTAACATTCCATAATTTCTAAAATGAGCTTTAAACATGTTGAGAAATAGCAAGATCATCAAAACAAGCAACAAATGCTACAGAATTTAGATAAATTAATTTTAAGTCAAAAAATTTACTAACACATAGTAAATGTACTTACTGCAATGTATATTAGCAAATATTTTATGAAAAAGAAAAGAAAATAACTTCAATTGTAGGCCACCACAGATCACCAATCCAAATATCCACTTTTTCTCTCAAATAGCAATGAAAATAATTAGCTTTTTAATTAACAATAAAATAAATAAAATAATGTTAAACATTATATAAACATAGTTATATATTAATTTATTCATTGATTAAAAACATTTGTAGCTGACATTAATGATAATTAAGCATACATATGAGTGATACACAGCATCAATTTCCAAGTTGTGTTACTTTGCTATTTTTAATGATTTCTTGTTATTACCTGGAGTAGAATTTTCCTTGTTTTGCCTTTTGTTCATGCTGCAGCCTCATGTTTTCTAGTTTGACTGGGCTTGGTATGAATCCTATTTCACAGCCTTCTTTTACCAATCGTCCTATCCACCAGTCATTATTAAATTTCTACAGATTAAAAAGAAAAGAAAAAGGTAGCATACTAAGAAATTACTGGATCTGGGATAACTTTGTTATTAGTTTTAATTTGCAGCTATGCTATTTTTTGTAATTCTTCCCTGCAGTTAATCACTGTGCTATGTTATTATGGCAATGAAGGATTGTGGTAGTACTCAGAAATACATTAAAGTAATTATTCCTTTCAAATTATTAAAATCCACAGTGCTTAAGCAGAAACCTTTGTTCACAGACTTCATGTTTCTCCCTGGTTTTTATTTCTACCCATTTCACCATCTTTTTTTCTTCTTGCTTCACAATCTTCTGCCCTCATACATGAGAGCTGCTTTTGTTCTCCCTTCACGGTTCTCCTTGGTGGACACCAGAGACTTAGGATCTACTCTCACCTACTGCTACAATTTTTATGGCACTGTATTAATCTATTTTTCTAATTCCATTTTATTCAGTTCTCTATTTAAATTAAAAAATATTTCTTCTCAAATTCCCCCACTTCTCACTAAAATCTTCTGAAATATGGCTGAATTCTGCTGCTTACATATGCTCTGCTGCAGATAGCTCATGTGATCTGCATTTTAAACTTACTATGATAGATCCGCAAGAAACAGATCTTTGGATAACTAAAAAAACCTAACAATTACACAAGTCCACCATATAGTCCAATTAACTGAACTTCACCTTTATTAAATATGTGATATTGACTCCTCTAATTCAATATCTTTATTCATACACACTCCCCCACTGTGTGTGGGGGAGGTAGTTTGTTTTTCAGAGGTCTATACAGCAGAACTATTTGCTTTTTCCATTCTTATTTATTCACCATTTTTGAATGAGAATAGGTCACTCATGGATGGCCCCACATGCAATACTTTCAGCGCTCCACGGGAATGACTACCATCAAATATGAATTTGGAATATTTATGAAACTGTAACAAAACACCTGGATATGAAGAGAAGTTGCCTTCTTGAATCTGAAGCTATTAATGTAGATACTGTAGTGAATATTTAATTATATAATAAGTAGCTTTAACAAGTGTACATTAAGGAATAAAACATGCAAAATGTGTGGGCTCCCATAAAAAATTAATTTTACCATCATTGGTGGATCACTGATACGCAAACTAAATTGCAGTATTATCTTTCACTTTGGCAACTATAGAAATCTTGTGATGCTTGAGACCAACTGTAAGATATTCAGCTAACAAAAAATAAATATTAAAATAAAAGCCCTTTTAAGCTCATAAAACGTAAGGAGATCTATAATATTCATCCAATGGGATGCCTTTATGAGTAAGAATACCAGCACTTAATAGGGAGCTAATCTGGAATAGCAGTTTCTCAAAGCTGTATTAGACTGAAATGTATTAGTAAAATGATAACCTTTCATTACAAAAAGCTAACTAAATCATTAACTTGGTGAAAGGAAGCCATAGATGATTAAAAACCACCATTAAATTAAAATCTGAACAGTCACTATTTTTATTCTACAGAACAACAGATTATTATGCAAAAAATATAAATTTTATTAGAAGCAACAGAAATCCTAAATCCATAAGAATTTCTTCTTCACAGAGAAATATAAGCATGTGGAATTCACTTCTGGAAAGTCTCGAAGATAAATGCTGTGTCAGTATACGAAGAGTATAAGATACTTTTAAAATGGAATAATACCACATATATTACTTTCTAATTTTATATATTTTTTTGAAATCTTGGTAGAGAGGTGTCCAGCTCTCAAGGTGCTGGCTGGAGTGAGTGATTCTCTATAATTCACCTGTGCTTGGAGTGCCAAGGGAAACACAAAAATTAATTAAAAACAGGGAAAAATTATGACCATGCATTAAAGCCTCAAAAGATTCATAAGTTACTATGATGCAGCAGTTTCTTCATGCAGGAACGAATCCTTCATCCTTTTGTGTACTGAGTTTTAATGACTGTAACCTAATAATGAAGATACATTTCCCTCATACTTAATCACTGCAGTACTTTTCACCATTGTCCATGTACATTTGGAACTGAGGTTTTTCTTGTTTGAGCCCTCTCAGCAGCACAAATTGGTGAACAGCCCTTGCAGACGAGAAGAGGACAGTATTCGTCCAGTATGGCATCCAGAATTCGTCCAGTATGCAGGCAAAAGCTACTGGAGATTAACTTAGGTTTCCTTATTTCTAGGGACAAGTTAGGTATAAAATATAGAAGCAACACTGCATTTTATAGTCTAGTATGTTTTTTTTCTTTTAATCTGCATAAATAACTAAAGTTTGGACAATTCAGTTCCCCCATCATTAACTGTAGGGAGCACCTAAAGTACTGAAGGAGCAATACCTGGTGGGATACAGAGCCCTGAAGGGTGAGAAGGGCACGGCACAGAAGATGGAGGGGGAGAACGTGGCTGTGCAGGGAAGGGCTGGGCCTGGAGCACCCTCTGAAGGAAGTTCAACCCACCCAGACACAACAGCTGCTGCCAAACGCAGGGCAAGAGTCCAAGTCTAAGTTCAACTCCTTGTGGATCCCTTCCCAGGTCTCCATTCCATCGGTGCAGATGGCCTGGTCACAGGGTCTCTTCCCAACCCATCTCTGGACTAGAACCAGTAGACAACCAACTCTCCTTGACAGCTTACAGAGAAAACCAGGTGTTTTTAAAGGCAATCAGCACAGAATGCCTCTTCTATTATACCTGGGGTTGCAAGAACATTTTAATCTATTTTTCCACGCCTCAGTACTACACGCAACCACAGACAATATAAGAACTCAGCTGAGCTAAGCTTCCTTTCAAGGCATTTCTGGAGATCCAGAAAAGTTCAGGAGACTTTTTCTTCCTGATTTTCTCCCCTGTACGTGTACATCTGAGACGAAGTTGTGCTGTGAAGAAAAAATGCATAAACTTTAACAGAAAACTGCTAACCCTGTGTGTCTGGTTTATACGGAAACAGGGGAAACACTTGCTGTAGAGTTTGAGATACCACCTCATTTGAAGTGCAGATGGAATAGATGACTTCACAAAACTATTTGATCTACCCAACTGAGCTGTATTTTCCAGTACTTCAAGACTCACTGGAGAACGCTGATGGTTTTCTTTTGCCAGGTCTCTGTGCCTGCTCATCTCTTTTTTTGTCACAAGGCAGAGCAGAGCAATTCTTTCACACTATTATTAGACAGAAAGCGTATTTCCTTCACTATATAGTCTGAATCAAAATTATCCCCTTTTTGTGTGTTTAATATATATGAAAAATTATGATCATTAGCCAAGTCTGTTTCTTGGGTTTCCTTAGTCTCTGTCCACCTGTACTTCTCTCTCTGTATTTGGAATGTTTCTTTCTTCCCCGAGGCACCTGCACCAGCAGAATCATTATGCCTCACCAATCATAACTACTGAGGGATTTTTCATTAGCCTAAAATGAGACAAAGACATAATTTCAAATGCGTTGCTAGGTTGCTCTGAACTTAAAAAGGGAGCAGCAGGCTACAGAGGAAGGCCTGCATGTGGAAGTTACCAAGTTATTTGCTTGGGATTGTATGGCAAGGAGCAGAGAAAGAAAATGACTTTAGGTCTTTGAAACTGTAAAAATTTAAAATTTTCGAAACTAAACTACAGGAAAAGAAAAACAATGCAGCAGATGCAAAGCACCTTTATTGACAGTTGCTATTATCTTGAAACATCATTCCAGTTCTTCAGCATGTAACTGCTAACTAAACACTGTCTGTGCCCAGGAAGTAGCTTCAGTACAAAAACAAGAGACCTGAGGATTTTGGGGTTGAGATGCAGTCACACAAATAAAAGAGAACCCTTGGCTGCTGAATCACAGCAAACCCTCATAGTACTAGATCAGAAAAAAACCACAAATATTTTGTCTTTGAATAGTCAGACATGGACATTTAAACCTATAAATAAGCGATTTTTACTAGAGAAGAAAAGTCCTTGCTTTCTGAACTTCATTAATTTGATTGTAAGAAATTTGTGCCATTGCTTCTGCAAGAATAGCATTTAAAAGAACATTCAATTCCTTATATACTGTTACCTTCTTTATATAACATTTGTAAAGTGCTTTGGCAATGTGAAGTGTTATCAACATTGCAAAATAGTAGCACTATTACTCAAATATTCCCTCAAAGAATGATTCACTTACTGCTCTGGTCTTACTTACTTCTTTAACATGAAGAAAATCTTTAGCCTCAAATGAGATGGCCATGCCTGGGACTGGAACATCATCTTCATGAGCTGCACTGTACCCAACATTCGTCCGAACTGCAAATGCAACAGGTTTTGACTGCAAAGTAGAAGACAAACATCATGAAGATTTCCCTTGCAAACGCATACATATGTACAAACATATACACAGGAGATGATTTCTGTATGTTAAGCTTTTAAAAAATGTTAAGCTCTGTAAAAATTACAAAGAACTCTCAATACATCCATGCAAAACATAGTGAAGAATCGTGTTTACTGACATTAGTTATTAATATCAGCACATTTCACAGAATACAGATTTTTAGTAGGTGATAGAGCTCTGAATTAATTTGACCCAAGTCAAATCAGTAATTAGCAATCACAATCCACTCTGCAATCCATATAATATTGTCAGCTTGCAGTTCTGCAAGTTCTGTGTTTGGGGGCTGCCGTAGCAGGTAGGTTTTCAAGAGCTACAAAACCCTGGGCAATGCGGAAGGGAAAGGTGGGAAATTGCAAGGGGAGCATGGCACTGCACCAACATTGCTCTTTCCATACCTTTCTTATCTAGGCACCCATGTGCTGGTCACTTCAGCATCATTCTAAGGCTGCCATTTGTGTAGCTCTCACAGCCTCAGCCCCCAAGAACTGTTCAGGGAAACTACATATTTGGAGAAGAGCTGCCAGCAGCTGCCAGTGACCCCTCAGCAAGTTATCTCACTGCACTCTGAGAGCGGAGCAATGTGCCTTGAGATCATTGCGTCATTACCAAATACCAGCCAAAGAGAGATCTGTTCATTCCCCTAATTCCTTCTTACACTGCTAGCTGATGTCAGTGAGTTAGTTCCCAAGTTTTGTTTCCAAGAAGGAATTGCCAGAAGAATAACACAGAAGCCCCACATCTGCACAGCTTCTCTTTCCCAGCACCACCAGTGCTGAGCACCTCTCTGCACAGGTACAGTAATAAAAGGTGCCATCCAGCTCAGCCCAGACTACAAGGGCCTCCTCTTCTCAAAGGTAGAACCATTTTACAGGAGAACAACATTTTTTCTGCTTAATTCTAGGCTAAACAGTTTGAGCTTGCTCTCCCCACAGAGATTATCACATAGTATCCCTAGGACCCACCACTGTCCTACCCCAGGCTGAACTTTTAGCCCACCTTCTCATAACCAGATAAACTGTTAGAAGGGCATCCTGATACGATTATGTATTCATGATTACATTTCTGAAAATGGAAATTTATGAGAACCATCATCCAAAAGTAAATTTCAGTGATTTCTGCATATCAGTTAAAAAATCTTGCAGTGTTGATACAACGTGAATGTCCACTTCCTAACAGCTCAAACTTGTATCTTAGTCATCTCCACTATAATTTTCTCAGTGTTACTTCCACTGTTACCATACATAAAGGATACCAACCTATTAGAGAACTAGTCACGCCACAAAAAAAGGAGTCACACAGACACTGGATTTCATGATATCATATCAAAATAAAAGATACCATAAAATATTGGCTTTAAATATTCATACAAAACCTCAAAACTTCCCTGAATGTAAAAATGACAGGCTAACAGAGCTGATGCTTTCTATGCTATTACTAATTTCAACACTGAAAATACAGATATGAATAAGCATTGAATTGTCAAATCTCCTAAGCAATACTTACAATCAAACGGTAAATCATCAAATAAATCACTTACTGTTATTAAGAATGATCATTTTGTAAGGTGCAGTAACCTGTCACTGTAGAAATATATCTCAGAATGGGAATGGAAATATTAAGGAATAATCTGTGCCAAACACTAATAGGAGGGATAGTATGCTTGCTTATCCATTCTCACATTGCTACATCCTCTAGCAAATAAAAAAAAATTGCTCAACCACTGTGACTTACTCCTAAAAGTAACAGTGGATGAAAGACTTTAGGTTGACTAAATACTTCAAAATCTCAGCAGCATTGCAACAAACAGACATCTCCAGGAAGTTGATGCCCTTGACATACTTCTTAGAAGTGATCTAAAATTTCCTGTTAGAAGATAATACCTGAGTACCCAAGAAAAAGAATACAATGGAAACTACTCCAGAACTATCTTAACATGAACGAAAAGGAGCAGGCAAAAGTTCTCTGTCATTTTCTGCCATCAAAAAAATAATGTAAAACTCTGAGCAGAAAAACAAAGCAGAACATTGAGCTGCGGATATTCATAGAAATGGTATGTCCCATTTTAGATACTTGTCACACTGGTAGAAAGGGAGACTAAATTATCATGGGATTAGACTACAATAATTCATCTAATTGAACATTTAAAACTAATTAATTTATAGAAGTTAAACGCTAGCCTTTTTACATAAATAAATAATTCTGAAGGTTTCATAGCACTGTCAAATTAAGTACTTTTCCTGTGCTACATCGTCTTGAACTAAAAAAGCCCAGCTATTATGTAATTAGGGTCTTATGTAAAAAAAATATAATTTTTTTTTGACACACGCATGTGTATATTTGAAAACGTATCTAGCATTTGCTTACATATCCTGCAGTTCTAAAATTAGACTGGGTCAAAACAGCTAAGCACTTGCTGTTCATTCTCTAAATCTCCATGAAAGTGGGATGGCACTTTAGCACTCAGTTAATCCACATGCTGGACTAGAGAGACAGATGCTCCCAGATGTTAAACAGTTTAATATTTCATGTCTCTCCAGAGAAACAAAGTAGCCTGGAAAAGTTCATTTATCTTCGAAATGAACACTTCCATCTTGTTTTTCTTTTTTTTCTCCTGTAGAAGTACAACATTCAACCAGCTGGATAAACCCACAAGGAGAACAATCAGACCATGAACATTACCATCATCTGTACCACTAGGGCAGCAAGGAACACACTCTGGAGTGAGGTTCTTCATGAACCAATTTCAGATTCTGATATAAACTCAGATTATAAATCAACAAAGTCTTATTCACCAACTGTTTAACCAACTTTGGCTGTACACTTTTGGTAAAGGACATAAATTAAAGTGTGTCTAGAGCAACCTTACTCAATTTTCTCTTTTTCTATGTGGATCTCACCTCTTCCTTTACAAATTATATTTACTTTACACATCTCCATACCAACCCTCATTACTAATTCCATACTATTTACAGTATTATTATACTCTACTACTTCTATTTCCTTGTGTCATGATTAACTTGTATTGAATGTAAACACGAGCATTTGCACATTGTATCTGTCTCGGTCAATTTGTCAGTTTAAACAAGTTTGTACCTGCTTGGTTGAATCTGTATTCAAGAAATATTTCACTCAATAACAGAGCAAAATAATACAATCTGTTCTCTAGTAATGTACTTAAAATATGACAGGACCCCTTTTTTCCTATAACTAGTTTTAGATTTTTTATGCTGTGCAATAAACCTAGTGGAGGGAGCCCCTGGGGATCCCAGCCAAGGAGGCAAATTTTCTGACACGGAATTTGCTCACAGAACAGGTCATCTCCCTCAGGGCCACTAATTTTGGAATTGTTGCTTGATAATCAAGGTATCTCTATTCCTCATCCACCACCAGAACGTAGAAAAACTGATGAAAGCATTCTCCAAACCATTTTCCTCTACACTTGGGCTTTATCTAGGATCTCTGATCCATCTAATTTCTTACTCTATTACATCATTTCCACAGTAGAGGCACCTCTGTATTTACACCAGTTTAAATGAAATCAGAATGCACCTTCACGAAGTCACTGCCAGCCAAGACAAGAACCGACTCACAAAACTATTACAGTTACCATTTTGACAAAACACTTGTCAAAGTTGGTGTCTGCGTTAAAGTTCAGAAAACGTGTCTCAAAGCAAGTTCACTCCCTCCCTATTTCTACATAAAGCTACTTATCCTTCATCCTATCCACTTTTCACAGATGCATGCAACCTTATCCTGAAAGCAAGGAATTATTCTTCTCTTGGGTAATGAATATAATGGGTGTCTCTCAAATCACTAACAAGTTAGCACTCATGAAAATTCAAAAAATCACACCATTTCTTTCATCTGAGGAAAGGTGATTACTACTTAGTAGGGAGCAAATATGACAGATGACGACCTATGTTCAGCACTATTTTCACAGAGTAGCCCTGTACACAGAATTTGTGCCATCAACAATACTAATACTCCATGTATGACAAAGATCAATAGCACTGTGATGGCTTAATGACTGCAGTGTTAAAAACATCTCACTTTATTTTGCCCTGCTAATGACGTAGAGTCAAATATATAAAGCAGAAGCAGTTCAAAACTGCTATGTTTTACAGAATTAAGTGATTTCTATTACTATTATAAAGAAATTTACAGTGTTATTAAACCCATACTGTCACAAAAGTAGCTTGAGAATGGAAATGCAAAAATAATTAAAGAAATTTTCTATTTTACCTTTTTTACTTTGTAGACTAATTTATACATCTGTTACACAAGAAAGAAAAATCAAACCCACCTGAGAACACAAACAATTCACAGGAAATTTTGGTCCTAAATGATGATTATTGCTGGAGCTTCATGACAGATAAGTAATTGTCCAATCTCTAACAATAGCATTTGCTCAGCAATCTCACTGCTAAGGAAGCAATGACAATTCATGAATGTCCTAACAGAAAATTAGAGCATATACAGCTGCTGTCACTAAAAGCAGCGATCAAAAATACGACTTCCCAGCAAAGATCAGGCTTTCTTTTACAGCCATAGGTGTTTGTACCAAACAAGCCTGGTAAGAATCCAGAACCACAGAATAATTGAGGTAGGAAGGAGCCTCTGGTGTCTCCCAGTCCAACCTGTGCCCAAAACAGGTCTGTTTGATCAGGCTGCTCAGGGCTGCATCCCAGTGAGTCTTGAACACCTCCACAGACAGAACAACATAACCTTTTTGTGCATTTTGCTCCAGTATTTGACCACTGTGGCTGTGAAAAATCATATAGGAACTATGGTTCTCTCACATATCAATGAGTGAGGAACAAAAAAATCCATAATGGAAAACAAATACTTGGTTTTATAGTCCAGTACAAGCGAAATGAAGTGTTATTACAAGTAGAATTTATCAATTTCCAGTTTTAATTGTAAGTGGTCTAAAAAGAGGGTTTGTGCTGTATTCAGCACTTCCAAGGAAGTGAAGGAGCTGAGAAGTACAGTGTGACACCAAAACACAATACAATTGTAGTTAATAAGTAGCAGCCTAAGTACAATGGTATAATGACATCCAAACTCTTCTGAGTTATAATGGCTTTGGATAGCACAGATCCCTTCAGAAGGATCTGGGAGAGAAGTAGTTAAACACAAAATTGTTTGATCTGAGTACATTTTCCCATCTGTTACCAAAATTAGGGCAATGTGAACTATGTCCAGCCATTACCAGTGCTTACAAAGGGTTGGCTCACTGAATTCTTGCCTAGGACATGTCACAACTGCTGCTCTCTGGTGCCTGACATGAATGTGCACCCTTCTGCAGGAGCAGCCAGCAAGCACTCGTGCCCATCGCACAAGCCCCGCTTACCATCAGCCTCCTGCCTGGACTCGACACAGGCTGTAAGGGTTGCTGCATGGAAACTCAGCTATTAAAGCTTAATTGTGATTTCCCTTAGGATCAAGGCCCATTGGAGACATTTTCTGAGGAAATCTTCAGATCCTTCCAGTTCCTTGGCATCCCTCCTACAGCAGTGCTTGCTCTCAGTGTTGAAGAGAAGGAAAATGTAACACATCCAGCTGGTATAAAAGAGAGTCTGCCAGATCCATTTTTTCTTAACAATAGGTAGATTTCAGAAAATTTTTTTTTGTCCTCTAGTACCCTCTAGAGATACTTTTGTTGCTATTTTAGCTCATCTTCACACACAGCTTGAAAGTCATGTTTCTTACTTCCTTTTGCGAAATCATATTTTAATAGAGTCACCGATGTCGGTTTACATTCAGCTCAGGAGGCAGCAGAGACTGAAATAGCTGTACTGACGCACACCAAGCTTTCTCATATGAGCGAGGGCTTTTTTCATTAGAGCATAATGCCAAAACTCAACATTGGCCATGTGTTGTCTGCATGCAAGTGTGCCAGAAAGGTGGCTCTTCCATACCACTCACTTGGAGAGTTAACGAGAACCTCTGGAAACAGGCACAGCTGAAAAAGTCTGTTTGTGCTTACTGAAAACATGCTTATTCTGGCAGAAAAAGCCAACAGATGAAAACTGTCATTTGCAATAAAAATACTGTGCTGAGATTTCGAGTTCTTTTTTCAATGTCACAATGATGACATTTTACGCTTATGAGACATCTTAAGCTTATGAGACAGCATTTTAGCAGATCTTAGCTTTTTGGCTAAACTGAGGTTCACATAGAGAAAAGATCAGCAGTAACATTTTCAGGCTCTTCGCAAACAAAAAATTTTCAGGAAAAGCAAAATTCTGTGACACAGCAAGCTAAAGTAAACACTAAATAAATCAGCAATGCAATGGATAAAAACGTAGATTCTATTACCAAAAGTTCTTTAAAAACTGCTGCATCACTGAAATTGTTTCTTAATTTAGTGTTATGCATGCAAATTTTATTGCTGGTTCCAATATTTAAGTAATTCTGCACTTCATTTTTTCAACTGGATCAGAAAGTCTCTATGACTGCTAGAGCCAAAGGTTAATGTTTGCTAAAATGTTTCACTTTTACATAATATTTTAAGCATGTTTTTCTAAGAAACTATGCTGAAAAATTCTTCCTTTATTCAAAACATACATTTTGTAGCTAGACTGCTCTATTTCCAGGAATTATATGGCTATATGTTCCAAGGATGATATTTTAGAGTCTGAAAAGCCAAATGTTCTATTAGCTCTTAACTCATACGCTGAACTAAAACTGAGAAGTTATGTGAGGATATGATAAACACTAGTTAGGCACTAAGCTGCCTCAATGCTCCTGCCCCTTTCACAGGATTACATTTTATGGCTGTAGCTTACGTTATCTTATACCTCACCTGGGTATCTATTGTTTATGTAGGTCTTGAATTACTTCTCATTTTTAAATTAAAATGGAATCTATACTGCAAATCTCCCTGACAGCCTAGATACAGATTACATAACCACAGAGCACATATATTCAAAGCTGTGGTAAATAAGTATTTTTTAAACTTGAAAGGTAAACATCCCAGACTTAGGAAAAGTGAAAATGAGGCTACCTTTAACTTAGGGGAATGGTGGTGGCATCTTTAACTTAGGTCTCACTGTGTATAGCATTACTGTTCAACCATAAACTTCACAATAATGTATCTTCTCCCACCTCAGCACTACAGAATCACAGCATCACAGAAGCATTAAGGCTGGAAAAGATCTCCAAGATCACTGAGTCCAACATTTGACCAAACACCACCCTGTCAACTAAACCACAGCATTAAGTGCCATGTCCAGTCATTTTTTGAACGCTTCCAGGAATGGTGACTCCACCACCTCCGTGGGTAGCCCGTTCCAATGTCTGAGCACTCTTTCAGTCAAAAAATTGTTCCTGATGTCCAACCTGAACCTCCCCTGCCATTTCGTCTTGTCCTGTCACTGGGAGGTCATTCCTGGGAGAAGAGACCGACCTCCTTTCAGATAGTTGTAGAGAGCAATACATACCGTATCTTACTTGCATACAGGGGGATCTCTCCTTGCAAAAACCCAAGAATGTGTGAAACACAAGCAGCTCTCCACAGCATCCAAGAACCCTTCAATGGATTCACTTTTGCCATCAAGTTCCCAGTTCAAAAGAGAAAAGCAAGTGGTCTCTAAGAGACGATTTATCTCTTTTTAAAAAGGCATGAATAACGTTTTGCCTGACTTTATACCACAAGCAGGGAACAAATGCACCAATCCCATGACAACAAAGGAGAAACAAAATAATCAACAACTACTTGTTAAATATAATCAGACTATACAGTAAAGTCTATAGCTTTATGTATCTCCACAGGAAAGCTAAGAGAGCACAAAACACTTCACATCTGTAATTTTCTACCTTTGGAGCACCTGACGTATACACAGTTTGTAGGTTTTTCTGTTTAATTACATGTGTATGTGCAATTTTCTATGTTTAATTAAAACAAGCAACAAAAGGATCACCCCAGCAATATCTTTCTAGTGTCACACTGACATTTTCAAACACCATCAGTATGAATAAAACCTTTATATCCATTGCCAAAAACTCTTTGCAACTTCCAGCACAGAATTAACAGACTGCAAATGGTTTAATACTCTGTAAGAGGCAGAGCACTAGAGCCAAGGCACACTTTGGCTCTGCTGTTCAAACATTTGCTGACAGCAGAACCACTCTGAGACATGGGAACTAGACCTTTTTAAAGCAAAGCTAATGAGAAATGTAGTCTTATCTAAAATTTTTAATTTTATTTAAGAAAACAAAGTTTACATGAAGTTGATACAAAACATATAAACTATTAGGACAAATAACATAATTTTGGCAGAATAACACACATAAATAGAATAAATTCTACATGAACAACTTCATCTATACAATTCTCCTGTGTCTTGTATCTCCTGTATGTTGTAATCCTCCTTTCGTGCTTTGGGCAAAAGGGCAATTCTTTACTCCTCAGTCTGGCCACCACTGTGCCTGTGCACATCTGGGAGAGCAGTGAGCACAAACCCCTTCCCCTTCTCTTTGAAGGAAAGAACTCCCAGGAGGTTTAGCACCAGCACAGCTGCTGCTGCACTGCAGCTCTCCTGCCCCAGTACACAAGGAGTCGTGGCCTTGCTCATATGTTCTGGAGATGCCTTTCTGCCAGAAAAAAATCCTCCAAAGATTTAGAGTTAATCTAGAGCAGTACTAGGGCTTCTCTGACATAAGCCAGGAACCAGGAAGAACCATGCAGGGTAGAAGCCAACAAAAGAACAGCTAAAAGCCAGGCTTTGGGCCATTCTGTGTCTGAGCCGTGCCAAAAGCACTCCATCATCAGAACCTAAAGATTTGTGGGAGCTCTCATCTCATCCCTGTCCAAAAACAGTCTCTCACGGTAACAAGCTATAAATGGAATTACTTCTCTTTAATATTTCCTAATATTCTTATTTACTTTAATGTTTCCGAATATTCTTATTTACTTTTCCTTCAGACATCTCATTTGTATTCCTTGCTCAGAGCACAAGATAAAACATGTTTCCTGGTGGGTGTATGAGATGCAAGAGTCAAGTGCTGTGATGATGATATCCTTACAGAATATATTATGCAGCTGGTGCACAGCTAGTCATCTAGCCAGCAGATGAAACATTCGCTGGCAATAAACCTTACTCTTATTATAGCCATAGAACTGCTAAGGTTTCATTCCAGGTTGGATGCAGCAAGAGTTATTATAAAAACATGAAATAAAATGACACAGAATTGTAACAATTTTCTCTTTGTAAGAAAAGAGGCATGGCATCAAAATGCAAAGTGGCAGGAAGAATTCTAATTTGGGTTTCTAGAAGTTTTTAATTTACTGTACTTTCCTTGGCTGAGTGGACTGAATTTTCTGTGGGTATGCAAGGACATAATTCCTCAGGCTGAAGCAAAGCTAGTAGAGCGGCCCGTGCTCAGTCTGACCAGGGAATCAACCCTGTATGATACAGCTGCCTCTGTGCACACAGCTGTTTTCTCCACACACAACAGTTAGTGCACATATGAGTGTTTTATTCATAAGCAGCTGCCATTTACACGCTCAACGTCACACAGGGTTTTACATACCTACACCCATTGCTGCAGCAGGTTTTCCTGGGAAGTGACTGCCACTGGCATGAGAATCAGCCTTTCCCCTCTCCAACCCCTGAACTGTCTTGCCTTTTATTTTATAGGGTCTAGTTTATATGAGAGAAATCCAAAATTTAGTTTCTTTCTCATCGCCACATTCTGTAGAGGGGAGAGCACCCAGAGGAGGATGAGGACATTCAGCAGGGGATCTATCACTGCTTTCTTGAGCTGGCCAATCAGTCTCCCCTTGCCTTTTTTCCTCTTTCTCCCGTTTTTTCTGATTTTTGCCCCAAAGTCCCTATCCCTATAAAAAGGTGATGCACATCACTGACTCTGGATCTGGTGAGGCGGCTGTGTGCACGCCAGCAAGCCTCAACACCCTCTGAGCACCAACGCCTTTTTACATGCAATACAAAACATTGCTGGACACCAAATACGGTTTCCTAATAAGCAACTAAAACTCTGCATGCTTCTAAAGCTTCTAAACGAACAATTTAAAAATTCTGTATTTTTCCTCTAGTATCAAAATTATATAAAATCCATGGCTATACTCCAAGGAGATCTGTAATCCTTTCTGACTTGCTGGTAGTCAACCAGAAGCTTGTAAATGGCTTTATGGCATAACCCATGTGCACAAAGTGACACCAAGAACACATGGATACAGGAAAATAGATGGTGGTCCTCTTTATTTTTTTTTAAATTTAAATTAGTGTGATTATTACTAGTGATTTTTTATTTCCATATTTGCTTAAAGAAATTAAGAAACTGGAGTGAAGCTTAAGAGTAGAATATTGAGCTGCAATGCTGTTAAACACTCTATTTTTTGTAAATAAAAACTTTTTGCAAGATGTGGAGAACAGAAAGACAAAATACAATAAAATCAGTAGGTTATTACTTAAATTATACATTTTAATCTTGTTTTACATTTGTATTTCATCCCAAGGAAATAACTCTTCTTTGCTAGCACGAAGAACTTTTAAAATTGGTTGACTGGTATCAAAGTCAAAATTTCTAGTATGTGTTTTCATGGCTGTGTCATTTTTTGAGTCAGACACTAGAAGACAAAGGCATTTTTTAATTGTTCTCATCTCAAATGAATCCTTTTCTGCACAATGAGAATAAAAATTACTTAAAATGAATAAATACAAACACAATATTAACTTTACACAGTTTTGCAATTTTTATATTACTTTAATGCAACATTATCTTGAAATTTCAAATATTCACTGTAAAATAACTCTTATTTAATAGTGTTTGATATCATGATGGGTTTAAAAAGACTGGTTTCACATGAAAAAAATACAGATGCTGCACCTAATTAATTAGCATCCAGTTAAAAACTGAAGACAATTATCTGTTTAGGTATTGCTAAACAATTGACACAAACTTCTTTTTGTCACTTTGCATTCTCAACAATATGGTAACTAAATGAAGTGGAAGTCCACTGCATAACAAAAATCATGTCTTAACAGAGTTGTGAGATAACTGCATAATCAGAATTTACATGAAGAAGATAACAGTTCCTATCCAGAGACAGGAGAAAAAATATGCTGCCTAGCACAACAAATATACAGGCCTTCTCTGAAGTTCAGAACGCACTGTGAGACAGATCACTGAAATCCTCCGATTTAAGGATAAAATTATGGAAAAAAGCCAAAACAAACAAGCCAAGGAAGGGACACGAAAGAGACACATTATAAGCAATCAAGCCTGAAGAAGATGATTAGGGTTTTATTTGAATAATTACCAATTATATTAAGAGAGTTCATTGTCATAATGGCATACTTAAACTATGTAGACATTTATGAAGAATGGAATCAAGCAGGGCAAGAGTGACATCTTTGAGTGTCCTGGAAACCACAAGCAGGGAAAACAAAATAAAAGGGGCTCCTCTAGGGTTGTTTCTAATCAATTGGTAGAAACTATTTAAATCATGAAAGTGGAAAGAAACAAGTGATCAGGATTTGGAAAAAAGCCACCAACAGTCAGGAAAGATTGATAACAGGGGAATGAAAACAATGGACTTTATGAAAGGAGATTTTAATATACTTGCAGTGCATTCTCAAGTATAAGCGACTCAAGGAAAAAATAAGCTCAGGAAAGTGACAGGTCCTCAGTGAAATAATATTAAAGGCACCACCACAAATTAACCTACACAAAAAAAGATGGACAGTTCATAACCTGAAACTTTGTCATATGAATACAATAGAGCAAACAAATAGGGGGGAAATCAGCATAAAATTATATATTTCTTAACTGGAAGAATGAACTAAATGAAAAAATAGAGCACAATTTATCAGGATAGCTGTAGACGGCCAGACACTCATCAACTCTGTGTGAAAGAAGCACTTAACTGACTCAATGGTTGTCCTAACGACAGGATTTATGAACTGGATCTCAATTAGAAATGACTGTCAAACATGTGAAAGTCACTATTCCATGGAAGACGACCAGAATACAGCCCTCATGGCCCAAAACTATCAATCTGAGAGGGTCTGGGGCCTCATGCAGCACGTGCTGCACTGTCTTGAGCACAGAACTTCAAGACAAGGTTGAAGGAAGAAGAGTAACAGTTTGGACAGGAGCAGTAATGATGATGGGAGGTGTAGAACACAGCAGGGAGAACAGAGAAAACTACTTATTTTCTGTCAGAATGTTTAAGAAAGAGTTACGCAAATACCTATGTGTGTAGAAGAACAGACTTCTTGGGAATGCCTTGAAATATCTTTAAGTCTTAATTTTATTTTACTCTCTGAACTTTTTCACATTTACATAAGTTTATTTTAAAAACAAAATATGTCAAATCTTACTAAATCCATTTAATTTTAGACTTTATCTCCAGCCTTTGCCAGGTACTACGTCAAAAGTGTGATCATTTAATACAAGGAAGGAAGGAAGGACTATCAACCACAAGGCAATGAACAGCAGAACTTAACATTCACAAAACATTCAAATTCTCTCTCAGTTTCACTACTTCCACTTGGTCAAACTCATGCTGTACATCATGGAGTCAAGAGCACAGCAAATCTCCTCTCTTGCATATCTCATAATATTTTTTTCTATGAATTGAGGTATTTATAGTGAACTATTTTTTACCTACCTTCTGTCCCCAAAGAAAGCAAGCTCTATAAACATATATTTTGGATTAGTTAATTACCCTTTTCTGTTACTCTATGAACTTCTCATGTTTTCATTAATGTGGCATCTAAGTGCTATGTATAAAAATTCATACAAGCATTCATAGTCATCTCACAGTGATGTAGGAACAGAGAGAAGCATAAAAAAAAAAAAAAGACTAGACCCGGAGTGACAGAAGAAAATACTTATTTTTCTTGGATCCTAAAAAGAGACAAGGTGGGGTTTATTTTAACTGAACAAGTTACTAAGTTGTTAGGCAGAAAACAAGGCTTAAAGACTACTCAGACCAGAAGCCACCTGTAGTAGGTCAGAGCAGGCAGCAACTTACTGAGACACAGAAAGTGCAGAAAAGTGGCCCATAAAGCCTTCCTAGATCCCTGACAGTAAGGGGACTGCCTATGCGTGTAGGGAAGAGAAACAAATCAAGCCAACAGCAGTGGTGGCAAGTGAGCGGAAAGACCACAAAAAGACAGAAACAAAGTGGAAACTATGTCAGGAAATGGAAGCTCACAGGAGCTAGAAAAACAGCGAAACATCCTGGATTGCTGAGCCCAAAGGACATCACCAAGAAGTTAACATGGGTATTCAAACTTGCCCCCACAGTCAACCCTCAAAACATAAAGGCACAGAAAGAAAAACATCAGGTACGAGCTATTACTAGGCCGGTGCCAACCCTAAAGCCACCAGGCAGTGCAGTGGCTTCAACACCCATACTCTCAAGAAACAGGCAGGGGAAAGGACAAGAGAGGTGGAAAAGGTGGCACTCCAGAGGGAATTTTATTCAGAATTATCTGCTGCAGGGAAGCTACAGGTCAGGTAATGATGACGTGGGCTCCATAGGCCAGACAAGGAAGTGTTAGAATTCACTCATATGAAGCTTTTTACACCTGCCAGAAATCTGACATTTAAAACACCCTGGAGACTGAAAAATGGAGGAAAAATAAATAAATAAAAACGCAAAGAAGAGAGAAGGAGCAAGACAGCTCAAGCTGTGAAAGAGTGTGTTAGGAAAGAAATGGGTGGGATGCTGTCCTGCCACTTGTCTTTGAGCAGCAGACGACTGAGTTTGCTGGGCCACTGGAAGCAGCCCCAACCCATGAGCTGGTACTGCCCTGCATCTCACACTGTTCAGGGAGAAAATCAGTAGAAGGAGGTAGTGGTAGATCCGGCCTTTAGCTTTACATCTGACATGATTACTACACAGCTCTCCCCAGATGGCAAAAGTACAGCAGCAAGCAAAGCAAGGCACAGAGTCTATTGCACAAAGCAAGGACAGAGTCTATTGCTCAAAATATATTTTAGAATTCAATTCCCCGCCTTCTTTTTCATCTGTACTTCTCCCCATCACCTTCAACTGCTGTGCCAAGCAACAAAGGAAGGTCACAAGCATATCCAAAGTGCAAAACTGTTCATACTCTATGTTACTTGGCAGACCGTTCTTGCTAAAATGCGTATGTGATAGACCCAGGGTCACAGAGAGAAAGGAAAATCTGGGAAGAGACCAGAATCTTAAAAAATTCAGTGTCACAATGAAATGCAGCTTCCAAAGTAGCTGAGGCATTTTGATGGAGAATTGCCCGGCCTCTGCTAGACATTTTTGTCATGCCTTCATCCTCCCTGGCCACAGCACTGTAGCCAGGTGGCACCAAACAAAGGAACCCTGGCAAACACAGCCCTGGATGGCAGGGCTGGCCCTGGCTACAGTGCCAGAACAGAAGCAGCGACCTTCTGCTCAGGCAGCAAGTCTGTCACCCTGTATATGGATTTGGGGGGTTTTGTGGCATAAAGCTAATAAAAAAGAAACAATTAAAAAAAAAGGTTCCAGTATAAATTCTATCTTTTCCAGCTGTTTGCACCTTTGTGATTGGAGGTACAAAACAAACACCAATGAACTTTTCTCAGCAGTTACAGTTGTATATTCATTCCTTTTATTTCTCCTCATTTTATGTGACAAGTCAAAGGCAAACTCTGTTATAAACAGAGTTTAAGTTGGAAGTATTCCCTCTTTTTTACAATCCAGCTCAGTATAATATGTTCTGGCCATGTAACTTAATGTTCTCATAAATTGCCCAAAGCCCAAACCCTTTTGATTTACCAGCACCAGTGTTATTTGCTCAAAGTTTTTCTTCCTTTTTTTTTCTTTTCCTGCACAGGATCAAATCGGCCATTTCTGATTTCAGAAAGAATAAGGGGGTGTTTGGTCTACAATGGTCTTTGCACTGAGACTGTACTTTTCTTTGCTCTGACATTCGGAACCACTGGAACTATGGGAAAGCAGTAAAGCAAAGGAAAAGTGTGAGACTTGTACACTGGGTGCCCACGACCGTGCTCTGGTGCTCATCCAAGCAGCCTTCCCACACACCATAACCTCTGCACCCAGTAAGTTTTCAGTCTTTTACACACATTTGATAGAGGGCGTAGAAGTCTAATACACAGCAAGTACTCCTAAATTTTGTGATGATATGGGTGAGCAGGTAAAAGCAAAAACGGTGTGAACAGTGCAACCAAAACACAAATGTCACCACACTTCGCAATCAACCAAAAGGCAAAGTCACACAAAACCAGCATTTAATAGTATCACTGGAGAACTTTGTAGTAGTCCAGTAACATAACAGCTTCAACAAGTTCAATGTGAAAAAAGATCTGGAGCCTACAAACCACATTTATTATCCTAAATATCAAATTCAGCTAAACATTAAACTCTACAACAGGTAACATAAAGACATGCTGTGAAAAAGCTGTGTTCTTTCAAGCCGCCTATAAGAGTGTTTTTCTGCCTGTTTCAAGCGGTGAAGAGCACACTGCCTTTCACTGGCTGAGTACGTTATACCAGATTGGAACCGTTAACATCAACACCAACCAATGAATTCCCCGGCAAGCAGAAGCCATGGCTGACCCAGTAACCCTTGAGAGGCTTAGGAAAAGCTTAAAGCTTTTAAAAGCATAGCAGAGACAAGCACCCGGAAGATCCTTTCTCATAAATACTGTGTCTTCTCTGGAAAGAGAAAAATCTACCACCCCAGTGAAAAGACCCTAGAAGACACATCCTTCTACTCTGAGGGGGATATTTAGTCAGACTGCTGACAGAAGCACCATCCCAAGGGATGCAGGAGGGCAGGGAACAGAGGGAGGGGACTTTGATTCCTGGGAAAATGCCTCAGGAGGTCAGGACATTGCTGCTGATCCAGCCAAGAAAAGGGATGCAACTGTTCCCAGAAGGAAAAGGGAAGAAGCAAACAACACGAAGCCTTTAACCTTTTTGTTCACTATATCAAAGTGGTCAACCAAAGGGTAATGGTAGCTGACTAGCTTTCACTTCCCATAGCCTCACAAACCATTACACTCCTTGGCCTTGTTGTTTCTCTCCCATCAGCATTTCATGAACTGTTTCAAGTATTGTGAAGATTTTACCTTTCCTTTTTCGAATTTTTTTTTTCAAACTATAAAAGAACTTGTTTATTAGATCACAGTGGCTTTTTTTTTTCTGTCTTCATCTTACACACAAATAACTGGTTAAATGAAATCCAAGATATCAATGTCTGACTTTAAAGAAAAAAAAAATCAGCTCATTATTAAAAAAAAAACTTGTATCCAGTGCCAAGAACAGAAAAAGACCAAAAGGCCAGGAAAGTAAACTCCCATGTTAAGCCAGACCTATCATTCCTGTAATGGGCAATGCATATGAAGAAAAGGACGAAAATCTTCTAAGGCTTAGAAATTGTTACCCTATCGTTTACATGCAGAGGAAAATGAGAACATTCACAAGTAACTCAAGTCTTTGAGGTATGGGATAAAGGGTATACTTAGAACACACAACGTTACAATATCATAATATTCAATTTTTTTTTAACATGCTACAAAAGATCTGAGATTTTTCCGTCACCTTTACAGGCAAGTTACATACAGGGTAACTGTTTTCCCAGCCAGGAGACAGAAATGAAGACGGCAATGAAGATATGCCAGTTCAGATCCGCCACTCCTATAAACTTCACTAGTTCTTGTGCTTGGAAAGAATACTGTAGCCCTTCACCCAGAATATCTTCCCTCTTCCCACCAGGACATCCAGGATCTCTCCAGCTTTAACTATAAGCATTCCCTTGGCTCTCACAGACCTTTTTACAGCTTAGAGAAGTTCCCAACAGGCTCCTGGATTTCACCATCCTGACCCCATTCCTCCAGCCTAGGGCAAAGCTGCAGCCAAAACCCGTGTTGCTCCCCTTGCTAACAGGCTGTACAGGGAAAGGACACAATCCCTCTCCACTGTCCAGTCCAGCTTCAGCCTTTCCAACCTGGCTGCTCTCTCTGGCAGTCCTGTTCCTCAGAAATCCCACTGACCACTGCAGTGCTCTCACTAATTGTTGCTCTCCATTCAGTGTCATATCCCTGCTCCCTCCTGCCTCCCTGGTTTCCGAGAGGACAGAAATTAATAGCGGTTTTTGAGCTAATATTTTATGATTGCAGTGTTGGGACACCCTGTCAACATTACACAACCTTAGGGAACTCAGTTTGCTCAGTTAACTTGGAAGTTAATGTGATTCCCTGGTAAGTTAAAATGAGCAGGATCAGTCTTGGTTTTACACCACCCTTTCAGCAAGGTAATATCTGACAAAACCTTCCTCTTAAAGTATATTGAAGCATGGCCATTTTCCACATTCATATCTAAGGAAGACAGAACAGCACAGCACACCACGACAACAAATTACTTAAGTGAAAAATGCAAGTAAGAACTGCAAAAAAACCTGAGGAATTTCTGTATTTGTATTTGTGTTGACCAAAACTCAGGATCTTGACTCCTTATTGAACTTAATGCAGTTCATTAATAGTGAAATGGCAAGGTGGGGAAGGAGGAAGCCCAGCTCCCTCGGGCACAAGCACCTGCTGCCCCAAGGGACCAGGTGGCTGTCAACTGGTGCTTCTTTGCCTCTGTGTCCCCACGGCAGTGGCTCCTGGAGGCTGCGCCTGCTCAACCTTTTGGGAGCCTCCTGCCTCTGCTCAGGCACAAAACTCCTCACCCTCCTGTATAATTTAGCTAAAATACAAAATTGAACATGTACTATGTGCATTACTGAATTATTTAAGAAAATACTATGCAGGATCTTAATCAACAAGACAGTTTAGGGTTAAGACTAAGCAGATATTTCCATCAAAATTTTTAGGAGAAATGCTGCTTCCCAGCCTTGGTTATGGAATGGGAAAGGCTGCTGATGAAAGCAAGCTAAGGGAAAGCAATTCACTATTTACTGACTGTGTAAGCAGTCCATGAATGACAGATCTCCAGCCTTTCTGCCCTGCCTTTTGACCAATTTTCTATTAAAATTTTTCTTTTTCTAATATAAAAAAGGAAATTGTGCTACAGGCTCTAAATTTTTATTTCATTTACTTGTTCCAAATTGTAACTAAGCTGTACTGATCAAAAGTCGCCCCCAAAACTGATCAAAAGATGTCTTGCCCCCAATGATGCTTAAAATTGATTTGGATTAGAAAGTCATAGGTTTGAATAAAATGATTAATAAATTACTTTTAGAAAAGTGTAAGAATTATTTTACTTAAGTTACAAAAGAAGAAATAATAACAATCACTTTCCAGAAATTATTCTATTTCAGAGAAAGTTAATCTTCTCAGTCTTTTGTAGTAGTTTTATCTAAACCTGTAAGGAGTCAGATGCTCAATTTTGCCCCTCAGATATCCTGGCAGACAACTTCTACATCCATCAGAAAGTTCCAGGACAACTGGAAGCACAACTCATCAATATACAATAAACTATAGGGTAAAAACCAATAGTGAAGTATTCTCTAAGGTACTGTCATGACAGGAGAACATAAATAACTAATTGTTTTCAAAGTGTGATAAACCAGCTGCTTTGAAATAGTATTTATTACTAATTTAAAATAAAAACATGTTTCGTAAAGATGTGATAATCAAATGAGAGTGCTCAAAACAGAAAAAGCCTCTTTTTTTTCATTGCATTAATTGCTGTAACAATTTTGCATTTAATACAAGATTTTTGAATTTCAATTAGCTATCCAAGTATATGACTATACGACCAATTCCCATTTAGCAGGGTTACTGTCCTCCATTCAATGCTGTTATTTCCATTAGTAATCTTTGCAAATAATATGACAAACCTATCAACTGTGAATGCCCTTACTTTAATGCAATAATCATAAATTGCCTTTCATTTGACATTAGTCCTGGACAAAAAAATGACCAAGCATCACAAAGGGTAATTAAGAAATCACATATATAACTTCTAAGTGCAAAGAATATCACATTGAAGAACCAGTATGGAGTTGCAAGACAGAAATCCCGAGTAACACATCTTTCAAGGAGGAAATGGTAAGTCTCTTCCCCAAAAATACAAAATTACTAGCACAGTAAATTCTTACAAGAATAGTACTAGTGAGCATGCATAGACTAAGACCATGGCAAACAGTTTTTTCTTTGTTCTTACTCTGATGTGTAACCAGCTTAAAAAATGGGAGCATTTTACCACGGAAAATGTTGCACAAATCTAAAAGACCACAGTAAAGAAGCTTATATTGCTACCTGCATGCATTCATGACTGACTAAGCCTTGAAGTTCACAGTACAAACTGTGAAGTCACAGGTATTCAGATCTGTGATGTGCTCTAAATATAGATAATTTAGGTCATAACCATAAGAGATACAAACAGTCCTCTGAGATAATCCTCATGTGACACTGTTATTACTTTAAAAGGAGTATTTCTATAATAACTCTTGATTAAATATAGAAATTTGACAGCAGTGACTACATCTATATGCTATACGGCTTTTCTGTAAGGCTTTTCACACAAATTTTGCTGTGCAGTCACTGGACAGACAGTGCTTAAGTTGCTCCCAACTGGAAAGCAAACTCCCAACCGGAAAACAAACTCAAAACTGGTTTTCTTCTTGATAAATGGAAGTCTCCTTTCCAGGCATTTCGTCTTTTAAAGATGTATTCTAGAATGTTTTAAGAGATACAAATTCATTTCAGAAAGAAAAAAAATTAATAAAAATGAGGCTATTTATAGCTTTTGCCACAAATAAATTTGAAATAGATACCATCAACTTTCTAAATGTCCCTAATGACTTCACATTTCACCTGTTGCCACTGTTTCAATTACTTCCCAGAAACCTTGAAATCACAAAGGCAGTAATGTGCTGGAGTATCTAAGTTACTTGCTATAAGTTATTCAGAAAAGAAGATTTGAAATGTAGAAGCAGAGGTGCACAGATGGCCACATGTACTAAGAGACAGTTCTCAAAGGTGAAACAAGGCACATTCACTTTTCTCCCCTCCCCATCACTTAATGACTTTATGAAAGCAAGCAAGTAGTGTAGCCAATATGCATGATTTTTAAATCTTGGATTATTTGGTTCTTATTCTTAAAGTCCATGGTCTTAAAAAAAAGGCTTATATTCTAGTCCTTACAAATGTGAAAGGAGTCTTGCAAATATTTCCCAACCCTTGCCTAAAGGCTCAGGAACCTGGGAGCACACTTAAAACATGATACTATTTTTGGTGTTAATCTTGCAACGTCTTGAGGTCTGCAACTGGGGAAATTGCATTTACTTCTCTGATCTTCCCCCCCCCCCTTATTTCCATGCCTTCATTGTCCCTTCATCACAAGCTGTGCTTCTCAGATCTCCTAAATTTTTGTTTATTAAATTTCTTTGGGGTTTTCTCCTTCCTCTCTCTCAAAGGACTCTCACCACATCCTCTCTCCCTTCTCCTGCTGTGTCAGTACTGAGTAAAACCCCACCCAGCCCCTCAGCCCTAGGTGCTGTCATGATGCCTCTCTGGTATCTCTGCAAATCTTCTTCTTTCAAAGGCTCACTGGAAAAGATGCAAGAAGTGCCAACTGCAAACGAAGGAGCATATAAACATCAACATTCTGCAGGCCTTGGAGACAAAGAAATAAAGTTCTGCTGTCTCTTGTGACAGGCCACAAGCCTATTTTTAAATTAACACCACAAATCCAAGGGTCTTGTGCTTCCCTGCCGGAAGACTTGCTCTTATCAGAAATTATCTAAGCCCCAGTAACTGGCACACACTTTGCTTTACCTTTTGCCTAGCTCTGTACAACTGTGTTGTGTAACACCTATTGGATATATTTCTGCAACTAATCCGTAATAACAAATAATGACCCTACGTGGAGTGGACTCTGTGTCCCTACAATAAAGGGCGCAAGGGCTAGAAGCAACTTGCACAGTGTTCTAAGACTGGCCATTAAACAACACAATTCAGGCACTACATAAAAACAATGTTAGGGGATAAAAAGAGAACAAAGAACCCTTATCAGCACACGTAAAGCACACCACTCTCAGCAGCAATAGTTGTAACGGAAAATTAAGGCCCAGTGCAAGCCCAAAAGCATGCTGACAAACAGGTAAGAACAAGTCAAGATGGATCTTATATGGAAGAGGAAGAAACTACCGGTAAGGATGCTGTGATGACTCCCTGCACCCCCACCCTAAACACAACAGCTGCCACCGACCTTAGGACCCAGTGGTGCAGAGGTAAAAAAGGAAAATATCAGAGAGTTTGTGTGTATATCCTTTCAACCACATATAATTCTAAGCTATCGAAATTGGAATAACAGTAGTTCTTTGATTAAACTAACAATAAATTCCTGGCTTTCCATATAAAGTGTTTGCTTTCGTACATTCCTGTTATGACTCAAAACCTGGTAATGACTCAACCAAACTTCTCCCAAGACTTCAATCTCCCCAAATCAAACATATTGATGTTTGTAAGCCAAATGTAGAATTCAGCTCTTTTTCCCTAAAGATTACAAGAGAAAAAGCTCAAAGGTTTTTGCCTCCTCAAAAATATGTTGTTAGCTAAACTTAGCTGGATGAATGGACAGCATTTAATCATGGTTCTTTTCCACATCACTCAAATTTTTTCTTCAAAACTGCTGAAGGAGCATCCAGCCAAATATTTTCAGTATCATATTTCTCCTATCTTCATTCTACTCTTTTTAAAAATCACAAATACATTAACTTTTTTTATTACTACAATTAATAAATAAACCAAAACCAAAGTTTGCTGGGGTTATACTTATGTTTTTCTGTTGTACAGAGAAAACTTTTATTTGTAGAAATGTGGGCTAATTACTAAAATTCTATTTGTTGTAATTTTTAAAACATACTATAATGCAATAATAAACCTAATGCACCAGGAACGGACACAACCATTCCCACGTCACTTAAGCTGTATCTTTACTCTGTTTTCTTTTATAAAAACTAAGTTTGAAATGCTGATTTTTTCCAAGCTGACGTTGCAGGTAACCTTCTCCTTGATCTCCTTAATTTTCAAACTAAGCAACACCATAAGGTAAAACTTGTAAAAAATTCTGCTTATGCAGGAATATAAATCTTATAAATCAGATTTAGACATTGATCTTTTCTCTCATTTGCATGCTCATACATCTGTTAAGGAAAAGAATAAGAGGAACCTTTTGGGTTAAATATTGTTCAGTTTTACGCTGCCAGAGCTGGCAAAAAACTAAGAGCTGGTTTTAGCCTTTGAAAGTACCAAATGTTCCCAAACAGAAGAATAAAGTTAGAGCCACATCCAGAATTCAAGAGGCAAGTATCATCTCTGTCTTTATCCTTTCCATGTATAATGCTGAGGGCTTTAAAATCAGAGCCCCTCCAAAATTAATGTTCGCAAATTGTCTGCCTCAGCACAGTGAGTAGTCCTTTCAGGGCTCCTGATCTGCAACCTGGTGCCAACCACTATGAGAGCTTGCAGAATGTATTTGGTGGTTAGAGTGAAGGAAAGCAGTACCTTTGGAAACTCAGAGATCCCACCAACAAATAAGGCATGAAAACATGAAATGTTTCTCACTGTCACTCAGGAATCTTGAAAGGATATCTATACAAGTATGCTCAATGCATGAACAGTTTAATACCTCACATTCCATTAGATTTGCAACCTTCTTTTCTATGGAAAGACTGTTCCTCTGTCATAAAAAAACATACACAAAGGAAGCTCAGCAAGAGAAACTGTGAGGAAAGCAAATGCAACAGAGATGAATGCAATGGCATTATTTGCAACGATAAACCACATTTTTAATATTAGAAGTGTCAACTTGCCTGTGTTTTTTCATCAGACAAATAGAACATAGTAATTAAAAGTGTATCAACTATAGAGATGTCCTATTCTATTTAATAGACTAGACTACTGCATTTACCAATATTGCACGTACCTCACAGTCGTTGTTATCACAACACACCAACTTGACAGGAAGAAGAGTTTCAACATTAAGGAACCAAACAAACAAAGAAACACAGAACCAAGCAGCAATCGCAATACTACTCTCATTCTGTGGACTAGTGATCACTTTCAAGGAGAGGAAGAATGTCTGACACACTAGAAGATTATTTAAAAAGCCAAATAACTGCCAAAAAAATATAAAAATAATATACTAGAAAGGAAATGGAAGGGATGAAATGCTCTATTCCTGATGAGAATACAAAAAAACAAACCACCAAAGAACTGTAAGGAAATCATACAAGTGTGCATTTGGAAAGAATTCACACATTCAATGATCCTTTTTCTCGCTGCTGGTGGAAAGAAGAAAGTTCCTGCTCTCTCGCAAGGCAGTTTAATTCTGGCATTGAGAATTTTACCCAACTCGCTAATTGCTTGGCAAAGATATGAATGAAGACACTTGAGAAAGACACCTAGATTAGACTAGACAACTAGATTAGACAATGAAGGATAGATGACGTGTGCTGTCGACACAGTTGGTTTTATTTCCACAGCTGAGGAGCCAGCTACTGGTGATGAAGGAATTTCTGCAAAGTAGGTCTTAGCCTTCCCCTCATAATTTCCTCTTTCCTCTCTAAATAAGACGGAGCTTTCAAGATTTCCAAAAATGACACTTTCTTACTGTGATGGCTGGTGCCTCATCTTCCCACATGACAGACAGCAGCTCCCAGCCCCTCCTCATCCCCTGCACCACTATCTGCCTGCGGAGATGCTCCAGCCAAGCAGGAAGGAAAGGAGCAGGCTGCCCAGGGACTGGACACCTCATCCTCATGAATAACAAGGAGAAACTGAGGAAAAAGGGAAAGGAAAGAACTATAAATATGCCAGGTAAAATATATAGAGAGATTGAGAAAATGAGGGTAAAATCACCACCAAACAGAGCTGTTGTAGTTGTCTGACAAGATGTTGATTTGGATGCAATCTTCTGTTCTAATGAAATTTAGACAAACCTTGCATTTCAGGAAATTAGGACTATTCAGTTTATACCTAAATATAAAGTAGATATCCACTGTATAAAGTACCTTTTTGAGAAATACAGAGGTGAGATGAACGGCCCTGGATCAGATGTCATGTACTCATTATTTATGAAGTGAAGCAGAAGTCTTTTACAATGTACTCTCAAGGGTATTTTAATAATGAAATTGAGCCCTACTTCAGAATGACCTTCAGACATGGCTTTATGCATATTTTCAATTCCTTTCAGCCAACATTCTCACCATGCAGTCACATAATAGCTATTCCAGCAAGGGAGCTGGATCACAGCATTCATCTAGAGTAAACTGTTAATTTTTACATCATTAACTGATTAGTGTAGTCCAACAGAAAACAAAAATAACTGTAAATTAATTCTGCTTAGGAACACGTTTAAATACAGTATATTTGGAATACTGGAATATGTTCCTTTTTAAAATGTAAACTTTATTTAGTTGATGACTCACATCTTTCTTTAAGTAACTGTGGGATAAAAGCACTTAGCTTCATGGACTACATTTTGACTTAAATTTGAAAGAATTTCTTTCACTATTTAACATGCAGAAATTCGCAGCCTACTTACAAACAAACAGACTTCTTTCACAGTCAGTGCAGGCTCATTTCTTTACCTGTATCTCCTATTTGCATACATACATTATACATGTAATAAGTGCCTGCCTTGATAGACATTCTAAACTGATCAGAGTAATTTTAAAAAAATTTTAAAAGCCTATCTGCTAACTTCTACTTTAACTAGGCTAAATATAATGACTAAGCCAAGACTCGAATACAGAATTCATATTTCAATTTTAAGATTCAACAGTAAACAAAATGTTACTCAAAACTGGATTTCTGCATATACAGCCTACCTCCTCTCAGCTTCAGGGGAAGTAGGAGAGATTTAGGGTCCATTTAATATACAACACTTTCTTTTTCTTTTAAGTTCTAGAATGACATTAAAATATACTTATCAAATTTGACCCTGACAGGAATTAATAATTTAAATGTGGTCTATGCGTTACTAAATAGATTTATTTTATTTTTTGTAATGAAGCTGATCCAAGAAATTCACCCTTTAATGGGGCTGATACCAGGTCTCAAAGCAGATACTGGGGGAAAGACAATGTCATTATGGGTCTCAGCACCATTCACGTGCCATGCCAGCCTGAGCTGGCTTTTGGCAAGGATGTGAAATGTTTGAGCTACTGGTCAGGGAGTGCAAACCTAAAAGCAGACTGGAAGAGAATCTGTTGTTAAAACTTCTCTTGGCCATTCCATAGGGGACACACTGAGGAAGCGTGTGTTGGGATTCAGAAGTGAACAAAAGGATCAGAAGCATCTGCTGTATGTTTAAAGAAGATTTGAGAGATTTTATCCTCTCTGCCCCCTTCCAAAATGAAACAACTTTCTGCAAATACAGAGTGCCTCAGACGATGTGCAGTGAACCACAAGCAGTGGCTTACTACTGTATTTTTAACTATGTTTTCTGAAACACCACTGACCACCACACCCAGCAGTCTCTTCAATATGATAGTGATGGATGCATTACAGCAGAGGTTTTTACTGCTATAATACAGTGTTTAGCACCAATCATTTGGCCTTTTACAGCTAATTAGAGAAGCCTTACTCTCCACGCATGAAATTTCTTCGGGTGTTATTCAACTCACTGCTAAATTTGACAGTGTTATGCAAGAACATGTGCGTCCCCCACCTCTGCAAAAGGTTCCTCTCACATGCACACTAGATACTGATTTCACACAGGGCCCAGTATTCGCTAAAGCTGTTTCTGTCCTCAGAGTAGTTAAAGCAACGGCAGCTACTCAACGTTTGCTAAAAGAAATAATCCACTTAATTTGCTGAGTCTTCAACAATTTATCTTCCTTTTACGGTATCAAAGACCTCATACTTTACTAAACATCTCAAACTTTATAGATAAAATGTGAAAAATCAAAGTCACAAAAAATATTGGGTGTACTGAAAAAGCTATGAGAAAATAACTTAAGGACTTTTTATTTAAGCAAAAATCTACAATAGTTAGAAGTAAAAATACTTTAACACATAGAATTCTACAAAAATTTGAAAAAAACTGTGCAAAAACCGTATTTTGACTCTCTGAAAATAAATATCAGATTGATCAATTAAGTTTATATTCCTTGAACAATAACAAGTGTGCTCTTAGACTTTGATTAGCTGCTTAATTTAAAACTTAAATTCAAACATTGTGTTCTGAACTGTCACAAAATATTCTAAGATATTATCTTCTATTTTCATTCAGAGTCCTTCCACTGAAAAAAGAGTATTAACAGATTTAACTGATTTGATAAGACCTTCTTCCACTTCTATCTCCATCTAAACTTTCAGGCTGGCTCCGTATGAAGACTGAAAAAAAAACCTGGAGCAAAAGAAACTAACTTAATTCCTTGATATAAATCACAAAGAATGGTATCCAACCCGGCTCTCCCATAAATCTCTTAAATGCTTAAATATTTCTTAGCCCTGAATTGGAAGAGGGATCAGTACATGAATTTTTTTTCAGCTATATTAATGCCACATAAATCCGTATGTGTACTTTGCCACTTGGTATCTTTTACTCCTACTTAAAATATTCAAAACAAAACAAAGAGTTTTAACAGGGAAGAAAATTGTTTGTGGGTTTTGAAATAGAGGGTCCTGTGTTAGCTGTGGTTTACAGAAATTCCTGAAAAGAAATTATTTTATTGATGCAAATCACCACTTCTTTTTCAGACCTTTTTAAAATAACTAATGTAGTATTCTTTTGTCTAGAGCTTGATTCTATAAGGATAAACAGAATCTGAACGACATCATAGCAGTATTGACACTGAATACGGTATATGAGCACCTAAATGAACTATCTCACAAAACAAATACATGCTTTATCACTTCAAATAAATGAATTTAGGACTTGAAGTTATTTTGGTTTGTACAGATACATAAGAAACTTGACAGTATCAGTTATGCATCAATTTTTTATAGTCTTTCAAAAGAAGTGTTTCTGTGTTGAAAATTAATAAAATTTATACTACTGATACACATATGATGAATTTTAGTTTCATATAAACATCTGAGAACAAGATGAAGTTATAGTGTATTTAGCAGCCTTTCATCTCTGCAATTCCAGGCTCTCATAAAGGAGTGGGTATGGTTTATTGCATGTAGTGTGCGGTGTATTTCATGCCAACAGATCACTGTGGTGAGAACTTCAAGTCAGCATTAAACACATAGGGAGACTCTGTAGGAAGTCATGTACAAGAGCAGACACTCATGGTGTCTAGAATTAATGAACACAGCTTCAAGAACCCAGTGTGAACAAAACTCAGAAAAAGCTATCAAAAACTGTCTTTGTGATGACATGAAAGATGCATACAGGGTGATATCTATATTATATGTTCCAGCTGTTGAATTATGGTTGTCTTCACTCCCGTCCTAGTGTGTAACAGTCCTGCAGTCACAGCAGAGAGCCTATAGCTCACAAATACAGAGAAATTTCTGCAACATACACTGAAGTTTAAGGAAGCAACTTAGTTTTACTTCTGACTGTTTGAACACAACTATCCACCAGGCTGCATAAGTCAAAATTTCCACTGGATTTGCAGGGGCATTCAGGAAGAAAGACTGGAACATGTAATTTTTGAGACCAAAATAAGATCTTCTCTATTAGTAACAGAATGAAGCAGATAAAGCAGATACATCGCTTTATGACCTTTTATGTCTTGCTCATTTTCCTGGAATTAAGTAGCAAGTGTGTATCCACGTCCCTGTTTACATCAGACAGCTTCTGAAGGAAACTCCTTAAGAGTAATCAATTCACTGGCAACTGGCAAACAAACACCCAACGGCATGTGCTGCTGTATCAGAAAATGGGATTGGCAGGAGGTCTGAGCAAGATCCCAAAGCACACAGGAGAAGCTGGATTTCTCAGCTGAAAAGGGTAGGCTCACTTTTCCAGCCTTGTGGTTTGGAGCACTCCCCATGCCATGGCACACTGCTGCCTATGAGGCTGCACGATGCACACTGGGCCTAACTAAGCTGGCTTCAAAACAACCCTCCCGAAACAAATGAACTGAGCAGCTGCAGATGGAAACTTCTCAAAACAAAGCTTTGAGCCAAAGCCACTGCCATGAAACTGCACTGCCAGAGAGACACAGCACAGTCAAGGGGTGTGAGAGAAACACTGTCAAGTCTGAGAAATACAAGGTAGAAGTTGAATCTTTCAAACCTGCTCAAGAATGCCAATTCAAGAACAGCTCCCTGTTTTTCCTTCCCACTGGATTTTCTTCAAGCTGAATTCCAGAACAAGGCTGTGTGAGTCAATCCATACAGTGTCTATTCCTTTCCAAAACACTTTTGCCCCCTTTACCCTTCCCTAACCTCCCCTTGTCCTCAGGCCTCTACCATAATCACAGGATTCCAAGAAAAACTCCTGGATTGAGAGCTTCCCTTGGAGATTTCACCCAGCACTGAGCCAAGACAAGCTCTTGCTCTGGAAGGCAAACAGCATGGATATGGATTACACTGGGTGATTTAACCTGGTGATTTTATGCTGAGTTTAAATACAGGAGTAAGGAATCTCTCCCTTTCAGAGGAACAAGGGTTTCATCAGAGTTCACATGTATACAGCCGTGTACACCAGCACAGCTGTGTCTTCCTTCACCTCACAAGAGGAAAACACCCATCTCTGGCACAGGCTGCCAGAGTTATCGGGGTCCCCCAGGTCACTGCCAACTGAGTGGGGACAGGCACTGAAAACACTCCTCTTCCTCATGTTCCTGGCAGGAAACGTCACACCCCTGTGCCTGCAGAAGGCAGCTCAAGCACTTGGAAGGCAGCTGGATGAGGCAGGCCCTCGCTCAGCCCCAGCAGACCAGGTCTGCTGAACATGTCAAGGCTACTAAAAAAGCAGCACAGTTGAGCACTTCCGTAATGGGTCTGTGTTATATCTCAACTGGATTAAACCACCAGGAAACACCAGGGCAGAAGGCAAGGAAATGCGTGTTCTGCAAGTGAATCATGTGCCTCATTGCAAAAAGGGAATAAAGGGTCAAAGTAATGAGAGAGCTGGGATAAACGTAGTACGTTCCCTTAAAGCTCCTCTGGGAAGGATACGTTCATCTGTAATCTGACTGCTTCTGAAAGCCAGAAATGGATTTTCCTTTCCAAATCCTGCCATTTATTACTGCTGATTATTAAAAGCACTGTGCACAGCTGATTTACAAGATGGCAGGTTCCCAGCACCACTTCTCATTTTCACTTCAGTGAGGAAGTGTTTCTCTTATGACAGACAAAGGTGATAGGGACACAGAGTAACCCCAGGTGCTTTTTGTTCACATGTTTTACCCCAACTGAAATACTAGAATCCAACAACTTTTTAAAATTCATTTTCAAGTAATTGGCCGAATGGATGGAGCCAGAAAGCAGCATGCGCATCTCTTCTCTCACTTCAACAATCTGACATCTCTAGTCAAAATAATCAAAGCAGAGCAGTTTGATCCTTCATTTTCTCTTTCAAGTTGTTTTTTCCCTTGGCTTTTCCTTCAGTCACTGAAAAAGGATGACTTGCAGTTCAATAATACAAGTATATTTGCACAACAAAACTCAAACCATAGGATGCATCCCTGCTTTCCATACCTGTCAAATGCAGATTTGTTCGAAACACTGAAAATAAATCATCAGTGTTCAAACTGGATTCTGTATTCTAGATGTAAACAACAAATCACCTTGAAAATATGTATCTTACTTGGTAAGATTTCCAAAATGAGATTAAAGGACAATCTCGCTGACATGTATTTAACTCACATATTTACACACCAACAAGCAAGACGAAGTCTCACTTCTAAGAATAATTGAATGAGAAGTTCTTATTTTGATGTCAGTTATGAGACGCAACTAACTGAATAAACTAAAAAGTAATATAACAATTACAGTATGCTAAAATGACCCAAATCTGGCCAGGGAGAATACTAAGAAAAGTAAAGCTGGAGATACTAAAGAAAAATAAAATGGGAGAAACCCTTGAATTCTCTGCAATAGTATTAATCTGAATTTTCTGTACCATTGTACTGCTTGACATTGAATCATTTTTTAAAACAGGTACTGTTTGCAAGTCTTGCTAACAATAAAATTGGATTTAAATATCACCCTCTAGCTATTTAGCAAGGAGAAGAAAGCATTTAAAAAAATAACTCCAAGAAGTAATATTTCAGTGATTCCTGTCTCATCTAAAGCTAGAGAATACCATTTGAAACTTATATGTTAAGATTTCAAATCAGATTCAATAAAAGTATTTGCTTGCTTGCTTACTTCTTATTAGAGCTGAGTTTGTCCAATCAAGTAAGTAAAAACAAAACTAGGTAGTTGTGAAAGTTATAGGACTAAAGCCCACTGGCGACATTTTCATCACAAAAATAAAAGGAGAAGGGTAAATGGTTATCTATACTTTTACAAAGGATAAATGTCTGTTTAATCTTTGATGTTTTGTGGCAGCCTAAAATGCATCTCAGTATATACATTTTACCTCAGGACTGATTATTTTAAAAGTATAAAATAGAGTGTTTATCGTATTTAATTTGGGAATTAAACCCAACCACCAACCCAGGTGGTTATGAAATGCTGGAGGAAAATGTCAAAGTAGGATTGGAGGTTAATATACAGACAAAGTGTTCAGAGCTTTCTGTGGGCTCCACAGGTGAATGTTAGGGCAAGTTTTTTGCTCTAGGATATGCACTGGCTTTCTACAGAATACAGACAAAAAGGTGGCAGGAACACATCCAGAAAATATCCAGATCATATCCAGAACACAAGCAGAAAAGCACCAGTGGGACCTCTCTGAATCTCCATTTTTAATTAATTTCTCTAATACTTTGAATTATGCAGAATCTAGACACTCTTCATAGTTCAAGCAGAGTTTTGCACTTAAAATGTTCCTAACCTGGGAACACAGATTATCCTTCTCCCAGGTATTACAGGATTACTTTGAGTTCCTACTTACTTTTTTCAAGTTTTATACAGCCAGAGACTAGTTTATGTAACTAATATTAAATTTTCCAAAGGAAACACTTTAGAATTGGCATCTAATGTCAGTCTAATTTTGTATCAAAGCACTCTAATGCTACCTATACTTAGAACTCCTTGGCATCTTGCATGTAATTTTATAAAACAAGTTGCAATTATGATGAAAAAAGAGATTATTTCTGAAGCTTCCTTCCATTTTTTTTCTGATTATATATAAAACCAAACCTATAGATACTTGTGGGTTTTTTATTCTTTCTTTGTATTTTTTGGGAGGTTGGGTTAGTGAGAAAGAAGGGGATTCAGATCTTTGCCAAGGACTCAAGAACTGTGTCTGGAGGTTTGTTTTCACTGCAGATGACAAGTACTTCCCTGCATAATAATACACATCAGCCAGGTGTCTGCTCTAACAGAAATCAGGTTAGCTCCTGAACTCGTTGGGAAACAGTCCCCTCAGCACAGGAAGCAGAAAGCACAGGGCTTTGTTGTCCAAAGAAGTTTTTCTCTCAAGGCTCTGTGTCACATCATGTGTGTCAGTGTGAGCTAGGGCACCTCCGCAAGGCGAGACACTTTTTGCCTGCACTGAAGTCCTTATTCCAAACCATTCCTGCTTCCAACAATCCCATGACAGTCCACTACAATATCTGATCACAGGATAACTTTGTTCTCTGACAAAACCTTCGTATTTTTGCACAAGTTAATACTTTGGCACAACAGTTCTCCCTGCATACAAACCAACCATTTTACAACAGGAAGTTGTACAGCTGTAGAATATAAAAGGCCAGTTCAAGCCACCAGTGATAGTTATCTAATATATGGAGCCATATAACCAAAGGTATATTCATATACACACAGGCGATGTGTATATGGATATATATAATGTGTACATATACATGTAAAAGCCCACACAGATATAATTACATGTGCATGTCTTCCTTTAACAATTCCTTTCTGCTCCTGTTTATAGATTCACAGAATGTTTTAAGTTGGAAGGGACCCAGAAGGACCCACAAGGATCTTAAGGAAATGGCCCATTCATTATTAGCACCATGCTCTGACCAACTGAACTGATCTCAGGGTCCAAGGTCAAGAACCACAGACATTTATATTCAAAGATCACAAACATTGTAGCTACCTTTAACAATGGCTCGTATCCTGAAATCCTATCTTCCCCTCTACATTTGAATCATTATTCCCTTTTAAGTAGAAAAATCATATGTTAACCATTAAAAAATCCATGGCATATAATAGGTGGAGCAGCTGCTGATAAAAGTGAAGTTCTGGATTACAGTGTCTTGGATTACATTACTGTCCTGGATGCTGGAATAAGTAAATCAGACCCTATGAACCTCAAGAAAGTTAGTGAACCAGGTCGTGGGTGTCTTAAGTGGAAAATACTTTGCTTAGAGCAACCAGCAGCATCTACCTCTATCTAACATCAGTGAAAGTGCTCACCATTGTACCAGCCTGAGTGGCCTGCAAAGACATACCTTAATTCCTCCTTCCCCATGCCACACTCACTCCCCACCAGTCACAGAGAACGTCCCCAAGGCCACTTCTCATCCTCTCATATGATTCCCGTGACTCTCAGCAGCTTCTCCTGACCACCACATGAGCATCTGGCTCAACACCCAGACCCATCAGTCACCACCCTCCAAGGCACAGGGAGGGCTGGCCTGAGCACACCTTATCTGCAGCTTGGCTCAGCAGCCACAGGTAGGATGCAGGCACATGAGGGTTCAGGAATCTCTGCTCTGACCTGCAGCAGAGGCTGAAAGCTCACTGGCTGGTTGTGCCAGAGACCTGCAGGATGAGGAACAGAAAAGCATCCAGGAGAGGATGTTTGCACCCGGCTTACGATACCTACTTTAGTTAAAATACTTCTTTCACACTGCTTTTAATAAAGAAGTTATTTAGTTTTACACAAAGCACCACTGGTACTTCTGCCCTTTATATGGTAATTTAACCATACAGAACAAGTCAGAACAAAGACATCTCATCAAGGGAGCAGGCTCGTGTGAAAGCAGCAGGTGAAAGAGCAGGCAGAAGAGCTGGGTTGTCCTCAGAACCTCAGTATTGCGTCCATTCCTTGGAGATAATTTATCTCTTTTCCCTATTATTTGAAGAACTCCAGGATACTAAAGTATCTATCTACAGTTAGGTATCTAAATGTAGGCTGTGTTAATATCCCTGCACTCTTTTTTATCTACTCAAACCCAAGAAGCAGAAGAGGAACTGCTACTTAATAAACATATTTCATCACCCAAATCACAGTATGAATGGGAGATGACAGATGTCTTCTAATTAGAGATGGTACTGTCTCTGGGGCATTTGGTTCCAGCTTACATGAGACCCCACTGGAAGAAAGAATTCCAGTCCCCAAAGAATACAGCTCAACGGTAAGAAGAGACAAATTGTTCAGGGAAATTAACCAATATAATGGCAGGCACTAGTGTAGAACAAGTATATACACTCAAATTGAAGACAAAATAGATCATGAATACAAACAAGAAAAACTTATAGGTCACAGAGAGTATAAAGGAAGCTGCTTCACATCCCAATGTTACACTCCTAAGAAAAAGCAGCAGCAATTAATGAAGAAAATGAAGAAAAACAGTATCTGTAACCTGATTTGAGCAGATCCAGTAATGCAGAACTCACCTGCAGCTAAGCAACAACCAGTTTTGCAACTGTACTTTGGGATCAACAACCCATTCTTTTTTCCAGCTAGACCACTGTGCCAGCTCTCACGTGATCCCAGCAACTATGGCTCACAACATTAGTGATCTAAATGATTACGTGCAATAAAAATATTATAAAACAAAAGGGCAAATAAGAAAAAACCAATGAAAAGAAATTACCAGACAGAACAGCTAACACAAAGTACTATGCTGTGTTGCTATAGCTTTGTGTGCTGTTCAGCACCATGATGTTCTCGTAATTGAGAGAAAATAGAAAGAATCTCCATGAGGGAACAAGCTGACATAATATAAGGATGCTCATCAAGGAGATGGGCACTTCTGGCCTGTCAAAAATGCTACTGCAGCTTCAGTAGACATACCTCAACTAGCTTTGCAGCTGCCTGCTAGCAGCATGGGGTCATTCCGAGGCTGTGAAACCTGTCTGCAAGTGAATAAATACTCAAATAAGTAGTCTTGGCACACTGCACTGGATAATTACATCTGACAATCTTTTTCATGGCCTCAGCCTCGCAGAGCTGTGTAGGCATTATCCCAGCCTGCTACACATTTCAAAGCTGTGGTCCCCAAACCATGCATGGAGGCAATGCATTACACTTAAGACATTGCATTATTACTCACAGTCACAAGCCATCACCATTACTCCAGCACATATCAAAAAAAGCAAAATGTGACAGTTTGTATCATTGCCTCAGATCCAGCAAAGGGACATTTAGCATCAAAATTTCAGTGGTTCAACATCTTAACATAAAAATTATTTTAATGTCATTTAAAACTAGAACTACATGTATTTCAAATTTTTGCAAACTTCTAAAAGGATGCTAGCAGTGGAGCATTAGGTGGAGCGCAAACAAAGCAGAGCTGAGGGGAATTGAGATTTCCTGGTATGAACACAATTACTGCCTTCTCAAAGGCCAAAAGTCAGATCACTTCAAAAAGGAATTATCTGATTTTGATAGTCATTTAAGAAGTTTTAGGACCACAGGATGTTGAGAACAATCCTTAACAGAGAACAAAGAGCTGTCTCTTAGTCCCAGGTGAGAAACAGAACCTGAATTATTAACTGGCACTTTCAGTACCAAATGTACTAGAAATAACTGGGAAAAAAAATCATTTTCTAAAACGCTGAAAATATTCTATAGATCGCTGTTGAAAACTGTTTCTGAATAAGGAGCTCTAAAGCCATGGGAGGAAAAAAGGCAAAATCTAAAAATCTGAAGAGACTGAAGAGAAGAAAGAAGACTTTTGCAGAAGAGAATAAAGGTTTACAGAACATCTATATCTCAGTCGAAAACTAGGTTCAAAACATATGAAGCGCTTGTGGCAAAACAAATCAATGGAATATTTTAATTGATTTTACCAGCATTGGAGAAGGCAAAAAATTCCTGAAGTCCCCTTTCTCATTTACAAACTTTAGCTCAGTTAGTACTAGATTTAAAGTTCTCATTAATACTTCAGTTTTCCTTTGATCTCATCCCTCTCACTTGGTGCAATATTTTAAGGAATATTTAAATGAATACTTGAAAGGAATGGACAAAAAAAATCTTTATTTATTATAATTTATTTTGAATCATCATCCTTCAGAACTAAAAAGCTTTTTTGACTGTAGAAATGACAATTTTAAAACTGTTAGTTCTAACACAATTAATGTCATTATTTTTTTGGCTTGTGAATGCTTAAGATTCATGTTTTTATGGAATGAGGAAACTCAGTAAAATAGCACTACAACCCCTTAGATGTGGATACTATCAGCATACCCTACCTGGAAACAACACAAGTCCTCTCTCTTTATCCTAGATTTAGCACATGCTATGTTCTGTGAGGAGAATACTGAGGAAATCCTCAATGCCTTGAATTTTTTTTTCCTATATAAAACCAACCAAACAAAAACAACAACAAAAAAATCTCAGCCTTTTTGCAATTTTATTGCTCAACTATTCTAATCAAGAACATTCCATCTCAGCTTCAAGCTTAACATCTTCATTTCAGATCTGTTTCCCTCAGGAGCAGACACTGGCCTGCAGGTACCTCATCAGCTGCCTCTTAATTTTCTGTCCCTGGACGACTCCGAACATGCGCCCGTGGCCCCACCTTCCTTACAGTAAGTCACATGCCAAAGTGAGTCAGCAAAATATGCTTAACCATTTTCCAGAGAAGCAATGCGTGTATTAAACAAATAGATAAAAGTGGCCAGAATGTGCATTTCCTTACAAGCTTTTTTCCTTTTATTTTCCTTGTTTGGATAGGTATCAGAGATACATTCCAGCTTCATGTCACACAAACACTTGGACGCTAATTTAAAAATCTTAAAATCGTCCTAACAATTTGGCACTGTGTGCTCTATCACTATATTTTTACCTTCAGTTTAAGGTGTTTTCCCTAGCTGTACCAAAGGAAAATGGGTGTCATTAAACTGTTTTCATTAACTGCATGACACAGTTCAATAGTTTTCTATCTAACCTTAATTCACTATCATCTTTCCTCCACCACTGCATTATTCATTGTGTCACCCTCTTCTAATTCCTGTGACAAATATAATTGTAATGATTTTATTTAGGATCAACACTTCCTCTCACAATGGCAAAAGTTAAAGCAGCTCTGTCACTTGGATCTGCCCGGAAGTTGGTCAGGGCAAAGGCGAGGCAGCCATGGGGAGGCTGTGGTAAACAGGTCTGGGGGCTGATGGCACCACCAGCCAGGAGGCACCACCAGCAGCCACTGCTTCATTAATTTTACTGTGTTTCAGGGAGGTGAAGGACTGAATCATCAACAAAGGCAAAAAACCACACCCTGTCATATTTCACATCTACCGAGCTAGGCTTAATTTAAACACATTTTTAAACACTTATTTCAAACAAAAGCACCAATTGTACAAAATATTTTATTTAATAGTATTAATTTAAATATTACACTAGACTAAATATTACACTGTTACAGCATCTACATAAAATGATTTCCATACTTTACAGCCTGGAATGACTTTTAACATTTGACTAGAGAAACAAAAATGCTAATTTAATTCAGGCCTTAATCTATTCAAAAGAAAAAAAAATATTTAAATAACTAATTTTGTGTTTTCTATGGCTGGAATAACCCATTGTTACAGCACGTTGATTTTGGCAGTGCCTTTACTACTTTGACTGTTAACAAGTTGTCTTACAGTTTCAGACGGTGTCAGACCTAGAGACTATATCTCATGCCAGCTGGAGTGGGAACATTGGTTTTATGTATAGAAATATAGCTTTCAGAAGTCAGGGTCTGCTAGCAGTTTCTCTACAAACTACAATGGCAGCTGTGCTAGAGGTCATGAATATTACATAAGGGCTGTCCATGTATTCAAGCCAGCATCAGTAAGCCAAATTCCCATAGCAACACTCGCATAGATTTACTCATTGCTAAGAGATGCATCGGTTCAGCAGTAAGCACTGCACTGCTACCCTGATTAGTCTGCAAGATACTATTACTTCAACTCTTCTTCTAAAGATTGTGCGTTTACTGATAAAATTCAAAACTTCACCTGAATTTCAGGGCAGCCCTTATCATCTTTTCCAGGAGCAAAAAACCCTCAAACTAGCAAAAACCACACCTGATAAAACTGAGAGCCCTGACTACAATCAGCCATCTCTGAGATACAGGGCTGAAGGGAAGAAGTGAGCTGCTTCTGTTGAGTGTCTGCTACACTGATCCCAGGACAGCAAGATCCAACTTCAAAGAGATGTTCAGCATCTCCCACACTTGGCACATTCCAGCAGCTCATTAAAAAGCTGCTGTAGGAGCTCTTCTTAAATATCAGTTGACAATTACATTTTTAAAAAAACATTTTTGGCTTCCCTATTCAGGTCTTCTGGCCCGATGAAGATGTCTGCTTGTGCATTATAGCACTGTATTATTTACAGAGCTGGTCCTCACCACACGATCAGCTACAGAGCTCAGTAATCTGCACTCATGGATTTCTGAAGAGCCCTTGTAAAACCGGTGGCATAAATGGGCAGAGGTAAAGCTGGCAGTGGAGAATTAAATGGAATAGGAGATGGAAAGGAGATAAAGAATTAAAAAACAAAGCAAAATGGAGGAGGAGAGTCTGAGAGAAAGTGAGGGAAAAATGCAGATCAGGTAGATCTAAGGGGCATCTCAATGGTGTACTTAATATATTAGAATGAAAACCAGATTTTGGAAAACAGTAATACATTTAAGCTTGGCAGGTAGCATACAAAAAAAGAAAAACTAGAATGAAGTGGTAAATGAATGATAATAAGATGAGCACAATTTTTACAGGTGCAATAGTATTTAATGTTATAGCACAGATGAAAGAGAAACAAGCCCATCACGTTCACTGCTAAAACATTCACAGTCCTAAATGCATCTCATGGAAAATACATAAACACACAGCAAAAACCTAAAGCTCATTTAGTGTTTTCTTACTACATTGTCACTATCTGCCAGGAGTATAGAGAGAGGAGAAATCTTAAGAAGACCTACAGAAAATGACTCATGGGGTCACTTAACACACAAACTGTAAAGAAAGTCAGTGAAGTCTTTAGGAAAAAAACACCCTTATAACAGATTCTCCCTATTTACATATGACTTGTAGGGACTGATCCTTCATTGAAGGGAGATTAACAGGATGTTTGAGGGCTGTTTTTTGACACTGCAAAAGCGTTAAGTGCCCTAGCAATCGAGGAGCAAACTTTCACTAACATCTTCAGTAAGAACTCATAGCTTTGATCCTATACACTGCAACAAATGCTTATATTTAATAAAAGAAGAAATGCACACATTTAAATAAGAATGTTCTGAAATACATTAGTCATAAGCCTGTTACAGAAAACTGATTCTAAGTGATTTTTCATGGAGCATATATTTTCAGCTGCTGTCTGGAATGTTAATAAGAGATCTAATCTTTATGTTAACACATTAAAAACATTTTATCACTAACGGATGAGATGACAAAGAATCATGGAATAGTTTGGGTTAGAATGGATCTTAAAAATCATCTAGTTTCAACCCCTGCTTTAAAGCTGAGCATTTTATGAGTTTGTAACATGAAACAACACCTTACCTTTGCTTTTTCCAGCTGTGCCTGGGCCTGTCGCTCTGCCTCTCTCCGCACTGCTTCCCTATCTTCTTCCAGAGATACATCTGAATCAGATGGACGGCTGGTGTAGGAGTCCGCCGAACCCTGAAAAAGGAAAGGGAAAATAATGTCACAAGTTCCTTTAATTTAAAAAAAAAAAAAGTAGAAGTGGTTATACACCTTGCCTTTTCTCTTACTTCTGTATCCCTGAAAATAGACTAACTGCCCAAAAGGGAAATTCACTTAGAAGAAATTATGTCTAGGTAAATGTTTTCTTCTGGAAACTTTCAAAAAGTGGAGGTGTCTCCTCCAGTGTTTTATTTCCTGCCCTATCCCTGCACTCTTTTTTGTGTGCTTTTCAGCAAGCAGAGACAGTTTCTCTGTAGACTAACAGCACTGGTGCAGTGCAGGCTGAAGGACACACACCAGCTTCAAGGATGGTTCCATAAAAATTAGAACTCTAAACAGTGACAGAAACAGCAAGCAAACAGACTTTCTATAATCAAAATGCAAATTTAGTATCAATAATTACCGTTACACAATACCACTGCTAAGAGATTTAACCTCTGCTATGCATTTTTATTTTAGGGCAGCCTCTTTACCTGACACACTTTCCCCATCAGAACTGCAAATGGCTCATATCCATCTCTGCCCCTCAGCAAAACATGCAAATGACCACAAATCAACTTCCAACTAATAAAATCTGTCTGGACTCAACACATGTCCCTGTATCACCACAATGGAAGCAGCCACAATGCCAGAACAGCTCTATAAATAATGACACCTCTGCTTTCCCCCTGCATCTCCCTGCATACAAAATAGAGTTCTGGTAATTCAATCAGAATGAAAACAACTGTCCTCTCCTCGCCGCCTTTTTTCTCTCCCTCTTTGCAATACATACAATATAAGGTGATAAGGAAAATGCAGGGCTTACACAGATATCAGAATTCTTCAGACGTCCTCCTTTGGCTCTTTTCAGAAGCCTGATCCAGGTGGCCTTCATTAGCCAGACAGCTCAGTTACTGTCCGCAGCTGCAGCGCCCGGCACTGATCTCATAAAACATGTGCACACTGAGCACTGCAGAATCACAGCTCCTTTCCTATCCATGCTCTGCTGTGAGAGCCTTCCTTCTCTTCCCTCTGCCTTTCAAGCTTCCAGCCTCACTGTTTCCAAGTATTCTACTGCAATTAAATTCTCAAATTTTCTCATGCCAGTAGGAAAAAAAAAAAAAATTCAAAAAAACTCCCAAAAATCCACACCACTTCCAAAAATCTCAACTTCCATGATAGAAACATAAAATAAAACCGGCTTCATAAATATTGTGAGAGATGCTTCAGCTGATCATAAACTGAGATCGATCACAGAAAAATACCTAGGGCTTTTTCATTTCTGTTTTGGGGGGCGGATTTGGCTGTTAAAAATAGTGCTTGTAAAAGAACCTTTTAAAATCCTGTGCAAAATGTATTCAGTGACATTTGCAAGTGCAAAGTTCATTTCATCTCTTCCTAGATTGGCTGGGGGTGGGGTAACAGGCTGTTCATACCACTGGGCATGCTCCATATGTGCAGCCTTTTACGCAGATGCTCACATCACACCGGGCTGTTAGCCTATGCCAAATTGCCATTTTACATCTCAAGGGTAAACAGCTGGAAAACGCGAGGTCCCTGTGAAACTGCAAGAGCTGGTACAGCGTCTCGTTCCCGTCACGGATGTCTGCTGCCAGCCACGTTTCCCTTGGATGCTTGGTTCTGTCACGGAGTGCTGCCCTCCGCTGCAAAGCGCTGAGCTCCACTCACAGCTCCCTTACAGAAACCAAAAATATGCCTGTTGAGTGGGAATTTAACCCCCTGGTTATGGCTTATATTTTTTCTGACATTAGCAGAGGAAAGAAGCAAAGAATAACTGCAACATACCACGTAACACATAAACATTAGATCCTAATGTGACAAAAGCCAAATAACACTATTCCGCTTTTTCAGAATCACCCTCTACCCTGTAATAAACTGACACAGGAGGAACATGCTAAGGCAGGTTTTCCTAGGGCGTTCACTATTTACTGATGGACATGCAACAATCTAGGTGAAAAAGATCATTGTAGCTGACTGCAGCGCTCGCCTTCAATATAAATTCAGATTTACAAGAAAAACAGTGAATAGAGATTACAGTGAGAACAGTAGTCATGCACGTGTTGCAGTATGTCAGCATATCCCAGGAATGATTGAATCCTGCCATGGTTTGTGTCTGTATAACAAAGAAATTGCCCACCACAAGTGATGCAGCAGCCTACATTTCACCGTTATTAGAGCAAACAACAGTTGTTACTAAACTCATAGTTCAAAATAAAGCTAATTTTTAACTTTACAAATGTTTTACTTTTTTCTTTCCTGAAGCCCATAATAGTTACAGCATAGAATTTAATAAGCGGTCTTTGAACTGACATAAAGAAAATTATTCTCCAAGGAATATTTTGATTTTCAGGAGTTCAGATACATCTGCTAAGTTACAGTGATTGTTCAAAACTAAAATGTCTCCCGAGCTACAGTGAAAGGAGCAGAAATCAAAATAAAATACACTCAAAGTTTATTGAATTTTTAAAAATATCTTGTCTATTAAGAAAATATACAGAGGCCCTGTAACCTGCCCAAAGCCAGTCTAATTTTACTATTCTTTTAAAATTTCCCTTTGCCACAACTTCTGACACAGCTGCCAATGGAAATAGTGGGAAAAGATGAGCATCAACAAGCAGACAGAAGTTTAGAGCAGAGTTTAAAAGTTATGGTTGACAGACCAGTGACCTGTGGACAAAACCACTGATGTTATCACAGTACTAATGAAAGCTGAGACTGTGATGAGCTCCCCCATAGAGTCTCAGCCCCTAGGACAGTCTGCGGTCCCTCAACACCAAAACCTCCTTGGAAAGGACACATCCAAACCCTTCCCCACCAGCATTGCAGTTCCTTGGTGCCACTCTGCTGCCAGCAGGAACGCTGTCACAAACCAACCCCGAAGCAACACTACCTTTAAGTAAGAGGACAGCAAACAAAGCAGCCATTAAGCCTGATAGGCAGTCACACAACAGTGTGGGTATTTGCTTTCTACAGCACTTCCATGGTGAGCAAATCATATTTGACGCTGACCAAGTGGCATAGCATCACTTTTACTATCCTTCATTCTGCTGTCCACAAGGGATGCTACCTAACTGGTCCTTACCCTATTAAAAAAATCATGAAGCACAGTAACATAATTCTTACCACCCCTAAGGGGGGGAAATGCCTTTTGGGTCAGGCTAGAATTGCTAAAATTGGAATTTCATCTTTCAGGCCACAGAGATCATTTACAGTGCTTGTCATGTCTTGTGTTGGCCACAGTCCCAACACACTTCCAAAAAATCAGAGTGATTCCATTTATTTTAATTATATTGAGAAATTGCATGATTCAAACTCAGTATTAAATTTATTTTCCCTGCGGTACAAACGTGGTCATGTAAATTTTCTGAGGAAAGGGAAAGCTGAAAGCTTCTTTGCTTTTTGAATGTGGAAAAAACTCACAGCAGGGTAACCCAGGAAAAGGAGGAGCATACAATTACATGTAATTAATTGTGTAAATTTCTGAGTATTTTATATGAGCTAAAATTGCATTCAATCACATTAAGATGAAAAAAAATTAAACCTATACAAAAACTATGATGAAACTATAATAGAAATACGTTGACTATTCAAAAAAACAATGACAAGCGGATGTCATTCATGACAACCAAGGAAACCACATTTCCTCCCTGGGTTACTGAAGTTTTTTTGGGTTACTCTGGAGAACAGTAAAAAATCTTTTCACAAGAGCTTCTGAAATTCAGCCTTTGTGAAATTCTTCATGTCTCCATCTCCTCCCACTGCAATATGGAAGAGCTGCAGTAATATCTGTATGTAATATATGTTACGGCAGCCCCCAATTCCTCATCTTTCATGGGAAACTGTCTAATAAAAGTGAGATAATTCATGTTAATAATTACTCCATCTATTTATTCTTCTTTTTATTTTCTTCCTTATTTGTCAGGTCTACAAGCCGAGTTTATCTGAAAAATTCTTGTTTTAATAACATGCTTGACAAATATTTACCAGCTTACCACTTATTATATTAGAGTAGCTTCTATGAGCTATTCTCATAGTGCAAACTTATACTTTTCACACTGCTAGTGGTCATATGTGATCATATTTGGGCTCCTTTTCTGTCAGGACCATAAATGTCTGATGTTTTTAGTACTGTAGAAGTGTGTCATCTTCAGGAAACTGTGTCCACCAAGTAAAAGAGGGGGTTTTTTATTATTTCCGTTTACTTGCAAGTAGAAACTATTTAGGCAAATTAGGTAAGTGCCTCTAGATATCTTATTTTTCTTGTTAGTTTTCTGTACCCATGCTTAACTTTCATCAGTACAGTCGGAGCTTAAGTACAGATTTTGACTGATAAATTCTCACTGCATTAATACAGCCATCATTTTCTCACCAATTCAGTCATGGCCTTTATGTTGTGTTTTTCCCTTAAAAAATAAAAGCAATCTGAGTACCCTGACTAACTTAAACAGGGTAATCCACTGAGGAATTAGATATCTTTACAACAGATAATTTTCCAGATTACTGAAAATTCTCAAGTAATTCTCTTCTTAGAAAGATCTAACAAGTTCCTTCAAGTAAAGACTTTCACATTATTATTTATAGGTTAGATATTAGGAGAAACTTTTTTACAGAAAGAGTGATAAAATATTGGAATGGTCTACCTGGGGAGGTGGTGGAATCACCATCCCTGGACGTGTTTAAAAAGAGATTGGATGTGGCACTCAGTGCCACGGTTTAGTTTAGTTGAGGTGTTAGGACAGAGGTTGGACTCGATGATCTTGAAGGTCTCTTCCAACCTGGTAATTCTGTGATTCTGTGATTTATTAAATGAAGGCATGAAACAGTAAGCAAACATGCACTGAGATTTTACTAGGAATAAAGAAATATATGTGACTGCACACATACATAAAACCCTTCATTTATAATAGTGGGGTCTCCTCTGAGATATATTTTTTTATCTTTGCATTCACTTGATGCTAATGAGCCTTTTAAATCCAAAAGGAGAAATACCTTTATATCTTCATTTGATTTATACTTTGAATATGGAAAGCTCAGGCCTCACTGTGCCAATATGAGGAACAAATCATTCCAATATTCAGAATTTATAAAGAGAGACTGTTAACTGCTTATCTTCTTATCCTGTAGCACTAATAAGAATGTCATCACACATCCCACTAGGACATGATTTGAGATGGTATCTTATGTCCTTGTGATATGCAACTCCTTGTTTGCTATGAACTACAGTAAAAAAAGAGTTATTTCCATGAAATGTTTATTTCACTTAAAATCTTTTAAAATTGATTCAGAACAAAGGCAAAATGTGAAATGTCAAAGTTTAGCGTGAAGTGAAACTGCTGACATTGGCACATCATAATATGTCAACAGGGAATACAGATTGTCATTTCATCCTAAACTGATCAACCTGAAAAATATGAGCTACAATCAGATGTCAGAATCACTCCCACAAATGCACCATGAGTAGAGGGGACCTCAGTTTGGCAGAGGCACCACAGCTGGTGAACGTGAAAATTTCTTATTTATGAAGTTTTCTCCAGATGTCTAAACAATTTCATTATTTTGAATTATATTGAAGAAAACACAAAATACTGCTCTGAGAATGCTATATAATATTACACCGATTTTAATTATTTGAGGGTAGAATGTATAGAAAAAACAAATTTAATTCAATTAATTGTTTGCAAGGTATATTTGAAGTGTACGACAAACTGAAGAAATATCTTTTAGCACAGGAAAAAGGAGAGTCCATGTTTTCATTAAGGCAATATCAAGCAGGAATTGTTAATTCCTTGTGTAAGGGCCATGGATGCTTCACAACCTGGCAAAGTCTAGCCCTGATGTCCTCCCTGGTTCTTGGCATGGACCCTGCAGTGCAGTGCCACAAAATTTACATGTAAATAGACAATTACTATCCAAGGAGGGCTACCAGCTCCTACAGCAGGCATTGAAATACTCAGCTATCTTTACATTTAAAAAACAAACTGGATGTTGATTAGAATGGTTTTGTTGTTCTTTAAAGCTAATGCGGAATTGCTATGGCACCTACAGCCATGGGGGATGTTCAAATTGCAGGACTGAAATTTTAGAACAGCTGGGAGCTTTAGGGTGGCAATGTGATAAAAAGGAGATTATATAGGAAATCAGTCTTCTCTTTACCCTTAACATGACTTTGGCAAGCCTGATCACAGTATCCAGCTCGCCATTAACAGGTTTGCAAGGCGCTAATCCAATCGGCAGCTGCCTGAAAGCAGAGTTTTTTAAAATAGCTCTTAGGTTAGCAGAGGATGAGATTCTGGCATTCAGGAACCAGGTAAACAGCTGTACCAGGTACTTTATCAGGAAAAATCAAAACAACAAAAACCCCACACCAAGCCGACCCACACATTTGCACTCACATTTCATGATACTAGCCTAAATGTTTGCTTCTATGTTGTTTCACTAGGAAAAAGTGGAATGAGTAGGTATTTTTAGAGGAATGTTGGTCTTTTCATGGCAGCTCCTCAGAAAATCTTCGAAAATATGCAAAAAGGCAGCTCCAGAGCTCAGCCTAGTTAGCAAACAAATAGAGCCCTCATAGAGCTAAACTTTTCCCAAATCTGTGGGATGCTCTGGTGTGTTAGTTTACCTGTTTTTTTTTCAAAAAACATCCAAGTTGGAATCTCCTTGAGACCGTATTGTGCTAGGCACTGCACGTCACAAAGTGAATGACAAACACTGCCTAAACGAGCTTGCAATCTAAAGGCCGAGAGAATATGAGCAGAAAAAGACAACAAAGGAGTAACAAAGGGATCAAGGTAGCAATGCAATAGAAAAGAAAGCATTTTTAAATATTCGATACCAGCATTATGACTCATCCCTTGCATAACCACAGTGGGTTGTTCTTTAAGTAAGTTTCCTATATGTATTATGGCAGAGATTAGTTCTGTGAAAGCCTCTGAAGGAGGATAATCTGGTAGCTCTGTGTATTCTGACAGAGAGTCTCACATTTATGAAATAAGAGAAAGGGCTTTTAAGGAAGAGGGCAATGACAGAAATAGAAGGCAGTCTCCAAATTCATTTTAAAAAAAGCTTTATCAATAATATAATTATATATGTTGTTTTGGGTTTTTTTAAAAGTTCTCAATGATGTGATTATATTATATGCCCTCTTCCTTAAAAGCCCTTTCTCTTATTTCATAAATGTGAGACTCTCTCTGTCAGAATAAATGGAATTTGATGTTTTGAGACAATTAATTGGATCTAGAGAATGGCATTAAACTATTAATGATTTTGAGCTATAGAGAAAAGTCACAGCAATGACAGAACTAAGATGTTGCCAGTGGAATAACTTGGAGACAGGTGTCAAAGGAAGAAAAATACACCAAGAAAATGATTGCAAGCAGCATGAAGCTAAATCATCTCACTTTTGTCTCAGACTGTCAGCACACACGTGGATATTAACACAGATTGATTGACTCATGGTAACTTTGGAAAACTCTGGTAACTTGATTATACGTTTAAGACCTTAGGTAAAGGTAAATCAGACTTATTAGTAACAACAAGCTGACCTGTGGTGCTGTTTACTGGGGCAGAAGGGGCTTAAAAATTAAAGGTTTTAAGGAAAAATCGAAATATAACTTTTGACTGTATTTATTAATAAGCAGCAAACATCACAAAGGAAGGAATTTAAACTGCAGAAAGATAACTCAGAAAAAAAAGAATTTAAGTTATGAAATGCTATGTGTTGATATAACAGCACAGACAGAAAGACAAAGATTGGGTCACCTACAAAATTAAAACTGGACAGTAAAAAAGAGGAAAAATGGAAAACACATCTGGGATGTCAACAAAAAAACAGAAAGCTAGAAAAGGAAAGAATTTGCAGGAAAGCATGGTAACCATCATCCCAATTTGTCTCAGCTCAGTTAAAAGTGCCAATTTAGATTCTGTGTTCCAGATCGTCAGTATATTTTTATCTGGGATTTTGGTTCAAGTCATTAAGATTTTCTGCATACTTAAAAATAGCTTCCTTGAAAATTCAACGTGTAATTCTGCTACCAGTGGAGAATTCTGAAGAGAAAAAAAATATTTTACTTGAATTTTATCTTTTATCTCCACACATACAAGCCCTACCTGGTTTTCAAATGTAATATTTTTAATCTACCCCAGATGAAAAATGGAAGGTCTGGGAGCTTGCTTTCTTGTTTGTTTTTTACCTTGTTAAAAATGTTGATGTTAAGCATATACAATGAATTTGTCCATATTTTACTATTTCACAGAATCATAAAACATCCTGGGTTAAAAGGGACCTTCAAGGATCATCAAGTCCAACTCCTGGTCCTGCAAGGGACCATCCCCAAGAATCACAGAATGTTTGTGAGCATTTTCCAAACTCTTCTTGAACTCTGTCAGGCTTGGTGCTGTGACCACTCTCCTGGGGAACCTGTTCCAGTGCCCAACTATCCTCTGGAGGAAGACCTTTTCCTAATATCCAACCTTACCTTACCCTGACTCAGCTTCAGGTTATTCCCTTGGGTCCTGTTACTGGGCATGACAGAGAAGAGATCAGTGTCTGCCCCTCTGCTTCCTCTCACAAGGAAATTTTAATTGCAATGAAGCCTCCCCTCAGTCTCTTCCAGGCTGAACAGACCAAGTGACCTCAGCTGCTCCTCATCCGGCTTCTCCTCAAGGCCCTTCACCATCCTTGTTGCCCTCCTTTGGACTCTAACAGCTTTGCATCTTTCTTATATTGTGGCACCCAGAACTGCCCCCAGGACTCGAGGTGAGGCAGCCCCAGTGCAGAGCAGAGCAGGACAATCCCCTCCCTTGCCCGGCTGGCGATGCTGTGCCTGATGCCCCCCAGGACACTGCTGGCCCTCCTGACTGCCAGGGCACTGCTGGCTCATGTTCAATTTGCCATGGACCAGGACCCCCAGGTCCCTTTCCACAGGGCTGCTCTCCAGCCTCTCATTCCCCAGTCTGTCCGGACATCCAGGGTTGTCCCATCCTAGGTGAAGAATCTGGCACTCACCCTTCTTAAACTGCATATAATTGGTGATTGCTCAGTCCTCTAATTTATCAACATCTCTCTGTAGGGCATCTCTGCCTTCAAGGGAGCCAACAGCTCATCCCAATTTAGTGTCACCACCAAACTTATTCAGTATATCAGGATGTCCTGTGTCCAAGTCATTAATGAAGGTGTTGAAGAGCAGAGGGCTGAGGCTGGAGCCCTGTGGAACCCCACTGTGACAGGTCCCCAGTCTGATGTCACCCCATTCACTGTAACCCTGTGTGCCCAAGCCCTGAGCCAGCTGCTCACCCACCACAGGATGTGTTTATCCAGCTGTGAGCCGGACATCTTGTGCAGAAGGACACTGTGAGAGACAGCATTGAAAGCTTTACTGAAATCCAAAAAGATCACATCAACTGGTTTCCCTTAATCAACTGGGTGGATTATATTGCCATAAAAGGAAAATAAGTCTGTTAAGCAGGACCTTCCCCTCAAGAAGCAGTCTGGCTGTGACCAACGACTGCATTGTCTTTCAGGTGGTTTTCAGTAACTCCCAGAACAATATTCTCCATAATTTTAGCAGTCACTGAAGTGAGACTGACAGGCTTGTATTTTTCAGGGTCATCCCTCTTTGCCCTTCTTGAAAACTGGGACATTTTCCAGCTTCCAGTCAACTGAGACCTCTCTGGATCACCAAGACTGTTCAAAAATCATTGAGAGAGGTCTTGCAAAGACATCAGCCAGCTCTTTGAGTACTCATGGATGAATCTCATCAAGCTCCACAGACTGACAGGCAGCAAATCCTGCACAAATTTGAGGCTGACTGGGAGTTCATCATTCTCACAGTCATGGTCCACCCATGCTCAGGGCTCTGGGACCCCCAAAGCCCATCATCAATGTTGAAGCAAAGAAAGCATTAAACATCTCTGCTTTTCCTAGGTCCCCACTTGTGAGGTGACCATCCTCATCAAGTAACGCCTCAGTGTTATTACTGGATCGCCTTTTTAAAAACACTTTTTATTGTCCCCCATAGTACTGGGTGGCTTCAACTCTAATTGAGCTTCAGCTGCATGAGTTTTCTCTCTACAGTGGTGATCATCGTCTCTGTAGCCATCCCATGTCACCTGACCTTTCTTCCACTGGCTTTTTTTGCTTTAGCTCCAGAAGATCCTGCTCAGCCAAGCCAGCCATCTGCCTTGCCTGCTGGACCTCTGACATTTTGAAATTGCCTGCTCCTGTGCCCTTAGGAGCTGGTGCCAAAAGAGCAACCAGCACTGATGGACACCAACATTTTCAAAAGCGTTCTCCCAGGGGACCTTACTCTTCAGTTCCCTGAGCAGCCTGAAGTCTGGTCTTCTCATATCCAGGGCTGAAGCTTTGATGGCAGTTTTCCTCTTGTCACTAGAGATTTTAAACTCAACTGCTTCATGGTCTCTGTCACCAAAAAGGCCACCAACTACCACTTCATGAGATCCTCTTGTTAGCAAGCATCAAAGCAAGGAGGGCATCTTTCCCAGACAGCTCCCTTAGTACCTGTACCACAAAGTTGTCATCCAGATGTTTTAGCAATCTTCTGGACCTGTTTTTGCTAGCTTTGTAGTGATCTTAGTTAACATTTGGCAAGTTGAAGTCCCCCATAAGGACAAGGATAGATGATTTAGAATTATCCCTTAATTCCTTAAAGAATACTTCATCAGTGTCATCATCTGTCCCGGTTTGAGACAAATTCGGAGGAATGTCTGAAATGAATGTCCTCTGATAAAAGGCAGGTTATGGCCACCCCTCCCCCACCAGGTTCGGAAAGAATTTTCCTCGGAGGAAAGTGAAAGAAAAGAAACTATTTAACAAGTAAAGTGCACCCAGGCATGAAAAAAAAGAATAATGCTAAATAATAAAACCTCTCACTGTGGAGAGAACCTGGATAGATTTCAGAGTCCTTTATGGGTGTGGCTTTCTCCTTTCTGGAGCTAGGGTTTGGCGTGGGTCCCTCCGGGCCGAGGTGTAAGATCTCCCGGTGTGTTATGGTGTTGTTGAACAGTCCAGAAGAGAAGAAGAAGAAACCAAAGTCCCAGGGCTCCATACTTTAGCTAATGAACAAGAAGCTAGCTAAAGAGCAAAAGGAATGTAACTCCCCTGCTGCAGAAGCGGAGCAGCCGGGCAGAAGAAGCTAGCAGCTATCTTTGTTTTTGAACACAGTGCTGAAGGAATTCCACCACCTTCCTTCCCCTCTCTCTTAAAGATACAGAAAGGCACAGGATTCATGTCTGGGCAGAGAGCAGACAATAGGGAATACAGTATCATACAGTCACCCTAGGACATCATCCTAGCTGAGTGGCCTATCATCCCATGATGGTATCTGCTTTGTTTGTCCCTTAATCCTCATCTAGAGGCTCTCAACTGTGCCAATGAAAACTTCAAGTTCCAGCACTCAAACTTTGTCATCTTTCAAAGGTAACAACTGCTTTTTTACATATTTTTGCTGGCTACCCTTCATTTTTATGCCATAAATACACTTTTCATCTGTTTAAATAACTATCTTTTTTGCCATCTCTTAATGAGTTAGTCTGACAATCATATACTCTGAAGAAACCTCTAGTTTCTTCACTAGTTGTCTACTGATAAGTTTATTTTCCAGATCATCATCTGCTACTGAAATTTTGATTTTCTAGTCATGATCTCTTGTTAACAGCAATCAGTGACTGTCATGACATAAAACACTGCCATTTCCTCACTGCTTAGATTAGGAGAGGTTTTCTTACCAACACCTTTGTTAAACTGTGCACATGAAGACTAAGGAATTAATTAAATTTCCCTCACCCAGGCTCACTGAAAGCTCAAGCCCATAAAACAGAGGTTTGTTTGTGATTCAGCCCAGGTATCTCTTGCAGACACAATGACCCTTTAAGCATCTGTGGCCTTCCTCTCTTCGATACTGCCAGAAACACCAAGTGAGCAGTTCTGCACTGCATGGCATCATTTATTTCAGGATATAAACACTACAAAAAATACACACATCCTCATCAGTGGGCTAAATCTAAGACCAGTTTCCAAGAGTGTCAAAGCCACATGAGTCCTTGTGGTTTCAGGTGTTAGTCCTTTGCCTCAGTCTTCATCCTCATAGACTCCTTGAAAATATCAGGACTGTTTCTTTATACCCATTACCTATCCACCAGGTCTAGCATAAAACGAAGCAAACTACTTGGGATTTTACCAAGAGGATGAGGCTCCTTTCACGATTTACACATTACAATAATTCTCATATGATTTCAAGAATACAACAGTCTGCAATACTTTACATCAATGAAAATATCTCTGGAAAGGCCTTTTGTCCCTCTTGTCTATCACCTATCAAAATAATCTTGAAAAATTCCCTTTCTCCAGCATATATTTTCATAGTTTTTGTTCTAAATCAAAAATACACCAGTTAATGTATAGATTACATGATGCCAGCTGTCCACATCCATTGGCTCATTTAGATTTGTCTCTAAAAGTCACCTGACCTAGTGCATCCACACAGAGTAGATGAGGGTATCAAGCTAAAGGAAGCACTACATGCCTGATTCTCCCATCCCAATCTATGTGGCTGTCACTGCTTGCACAGCTCCACCAACTGTTCTTTGGAAGAAGGAAAGTGAGACAGAGTTTGTGATTCTGACTCTGCTCATTTTTAGAGCACTATCCCCATCTCTTTACTAACAAATAAGACTGAAGCCTCTGTATGTTACTGTTTTCCATCTGCAAGGCAACACAAGAATGTGAAGAGTATATACAACACTTGTTTACAACAAAATAGTAAAAGTTTCTAGGAAACCGTCTGATAGTATATAATATACAATACTGAATAAACCTAAATGTATTTTCTCATAGATAAAACAGATCTTGTACTATGGGTTTATACTAACACTAGAAATAAGATTGCTTAAATAAAGATGTGAGGGTTAAAAGAGCGGTGTATGTTTTAGGCAACACGGAAGCAGAAATGTGCTTGCTGCTGAAGAGGGTGCTAATGATTAGATGCTAACATGAAAGGAAATAAAATATAAATGAATTGCAAAAGAAAAATTCTAGGAAATCATAAAAGCAGCAAATGGTGTGGTGAACTTTTATAACTCAATGTTGGAATATTTTTTGTGTTCTGGGACATTCAAAGGTTAGAAAAGTACAACAGATATTTTCCAGGATAACAACTGAACTCAGGTTTCTAAAATTATTGCAACCTAGAAGACCAAGAATTTTGTGTTTTTCAGACACAAGAGAAACTGATTTCTTTCTGATTCAGAACAGACTTTGCCTGGGTCAGGAGAGCACATTACATCATATCCCTCACTGAGCCATTTCCTCTTCTAGAGGATACACCAAATTTTGGACCGCTGGTTGTTCTTCCATCTATTGCTGCAATACTGAATACTGGCAGAAAATACATGTTTGATTGCCCTGCCACCCACACCTCTGAGGAGCCTAGCTCCTTGCTGTTGATAACCTCCTTGTAGATGCTGAGGGATCTCGACTCCAGGCTGTGCAAGCCCCATTCCCTCAGGCTGTATCTACAAGTCAAGTGATCCAGCCCCAACCATTCTGGGAGCACCTCACTGAATCCTCTTTGATTTATCCACATCTTTCTCCTGTTGGGGCACCAAAACAGGTCAAGGTAAAGCAGCTGTGTTCTAATGAATGCTACGATCATCTCCTGGCACAGAATGCCTGTACTCCTTTTCATACAGTAAACAGGAGTTTGGGATTTCAAAAGAATCTGTGACTGGAAATACAGACTCCTGAAAAAAGAGACAACATACATCTTGGGCAAACCTTCATTTTTGGATTTGCCATGCAACAGTCAACTTGTTCAAGAATTTTAAGACAAGCAGTACCTCACACTGTTGTAAAGCAACTGTATTAATATGCTACCAGGATAAATCAACTTGTAAAATCCCTCAGATAAAGAGATTTCTTCCAACAGAACCCTAGCAAGTTTCTGACTACAAGTGAGTCTCCAGCACCTGCAGTGATGAACGACACAAGAATGGAAACCCCTGTTCTACAAGTCTTAAGGTCTCAAAACATGTTGCGCTAACTCTCATCAAAGAAATACAAACAAGCCTATGTCATCTCAGACAATTTGTTTTCTTCAGGAACTGCACTGATTAGAGCCTGCTTTTTCCTCTCTGATCCATTGTTTGGAAATTAAATTAATTTCTCCCTTAACTCATATGGTTATGCTCAGTCAAAAGTCGTATTTCTTCCAGTTTACAAGGGAATCAGTTTCTGCTTGAGGAATTAACCACCCAAATGTATCACCTATACCTCTGCTGCTATCACTACGGGATTCCTGCTGAGGGACAGGAATATGACAAAGATGGCTCTGAGATTGCCACTCTGCTGTGCTAATTAGGAAGTCAACTCATATTTTGATTAGAGTTCTGAAGATAAAGAGAGTGAACAAGGAGCAGCCAAAAGTAGGTAGGTGGATGATGGGCATCATTCGTATTACCCAGAGGAGGCACACCATGACAAAGTAGCAAAGAATGACAAAGCTTTAAGAGGAGAAATATCAGGGTAATATGAGAGAAATGTGAGAGAATATTTCAAGCATGTAAGAGATGGATGGCAGGCCAATGAGCATTCCTGAACTTTTGCTAGTTCTTGCCACTCTCCAGTTTAGCAACAGAGATCACAAAAGCAGAAAGATATCTTTTCTAGGATGAAAAATACTGTATAAAAATACCATGAAACAAAAAAAATTACCTCAATGTTATTTGTGCTTATATGACTGTTGTGCCAGGGAGAGTTTGTAAGCTACTGTCTTCCTTTTGTTTTTTTTTTTAACAATACACATTTTTATAACATTTAATCACCTCTGTTCTCCATGAAGCTTTCCATTAAAGCCAGCCAATAAATACCCAGCAGTTCTAGGCCTCTGAATTGAAGCACATAGGCAGAAAGCTAATTCTACAACTGTTTTTTTTCTGCTTACAAGCATTCAACATGGGCTCTGTATTCACCCTGCTTTACATGAAGTCAGTCCCCAAAGTATACATGGGCAGACAAAAATTAAAAAATGCTAAAGAAACCCGAGATGCATCACCTTTCCTAGGTCACACCTATGGCCCACTCAGTAGATTGTATATGCACTGCTATACCACAATTCAAATACATTTGTACTCAAAACCCCTCAAAGATTCTCGAGACACAATTCTAGATTCCCTGGTCAGGTAAAAGTCAGATGTCACCACTAAATTCAAGACAGGATTTTCACACTTTAAGAAATCTTCCTGGCTCTCAATATTATTCCAGCTAAATTCCATTTTGGAGGAAAAAAAAGGGATTTGGTATCTTATTTATTATCTTTCTTTTTTAATTTTACATTTATTCTTAACTGATTTCAATTAGGCTGAAACACTTATTACAAAATTTTGAAAACTTTCATTTAACTAAACCAGAATGTCACTCTAGATTTGCACTGCTCTCCTTCCATTATTCCTTCTGTAATAGTTATTCCATCTATGATCAGCAGTAATTCATACAGTTAGCATCTCCCTTCCTGTTCAAAGCTTTTAAGTTTACAATGCTTAAAAAAAGAATCATGGCTTATTGTTTCTTTCATCATGCAGAAGAAAAGGAAATGTTTGTTGCTGAAATTGGGACAGTAACACAAGTGTGCTCTTTTATAACCTCTCGTGTTTTGTCAGTTGTCTGCAGACCTGGATCTTTTCATGATTTGAAAAGGCGTCAGTATTTTTTACTCTTGTTAATTTTCAAAATCTTTACATAGCCTATGATCTCCATAGCAGTTCCTTCTTGTTTATTCTCATGATTGTTCTAAACCAGACCTTATTTAAATTGAATAGCATTGCATTCACATCATAAAATCTACCAGAGAAGTGCAGGGACAACACTTCCAATTGTTACAAGTCAAGCAGATCCACAAAACACATTGTCTAACTGGCAGGACTAATCTCTCCCACCACACAGACACAGATGTCCAGGTTTATTTAAAATAACCCTAAGCGAAACAGCACAATTTGCAGTGTTTGGATTTTTTTTAAATGTGTGCATTTTACTGGGAGGCATTTGATTACAGGAATATCTCAAATTTTATTCCTGTGGTGACAAGGCAAAAATAGCTATAGGAAATGGTATCAGCTGAATTATGTTTTCTCCCTCAGCACACCAAGACAGTCCTATCCAGACCATTTCCCAGATGTTCTTGCCTGAAAATTCCACTGAACCTCCGGATCCAAAGTGATGAGAACATTATTTTGTACTAAAAAGACATGGCTGAACTGAATTATACATTTTTCCTAACAAATCTATGTTCCTAGCAGGAGAGGAGGGGGATAACATTCACGCATGCATAGGAAAACTCCTAGAAGGCAAAGCAGCTTAAGTTATCAGGAATAGGTGTATGTGGTGGGTATTTAAAAGAAAAAAAGCATTTTCTCACTGTCAAGTTCAAGTGAAATGTCAATCAGCAAAATCAAAATTTCACATATGGTACTAAGGTCTTGTACAGGGAACCTTGTGATTTCACTTAAGCATGTCTGAAGGCCACCCATGTTCTTGCCAGGATGTCTATAATGAATAACAGAATTACAGCACACAATACGAATTATTCCATTTTAGAAGGAATTAAGGGAAACAGAATGCAACTTTCTTAAATATATGGGGTAAACCACAATGTGATACACATGATAAACTGACTACATTTGAGCAACAATCTAATGCCTCTTTCATATCTCATTTTATAGATCTTATCCCCATACTTACATGGAATCCAAATGAAAGCAAAAGAATCACAGTGAATTAGAGATTAAAGGCCTAACATTTCAGAATTATACTGGGTGTCCTTCAGTAATGGGAACTAAATCATGGGCAACTGCTGGACAAGATGAAAACTTCTAAAAGTGAGTTTTGACTTACGATGTAAAAAACATGGGGATTCCTCCTTTGTGCCTGAAGATTTTTATATAGCCTGCATTCTCTCAATGCAATCACAGAAAAAAAAGTAGACTGGTGAGAGGACATGGAGGAAAGGACATCTAGTCCAACCTCCTGCTCAACAGCACCATATTCAAAGCCACAGCAGATTGCTCAGGGCCCTGTCTAGCTGAGTTTTGACAATCTCCATGGATTAAAATTTTGCAACTTTACAACGAGTTTTAGTTTTTAATCTCCTACACCAGATAAAAGAGTAAAGAAATTCTAAGAGTAATTGACATCATAGGATAACAAACTCTGAAGTTTGACATTTAGCCTCCAAAATTAGCCTGCTGAGCTGCCTCCACAAGCAGATAGAAACAAGTCTATGAAGTTAAGCACAAAGTCAGTTTTAGTAAAGCCCATTTCTGCACATATAATAAACTTCAGTTACCTCCAGTGAAGACAAAACTAAGTTCATCATTTCCTTTCAGGCAAATATACTTTATAAAAAGACATGTAAAGATCTTTTTCCTATCATACTTAGTTTTTATTTAAAGGAATAGCTTTGAAATGCAATTATGTTCTTATGATACTCAACTAGTAGTATTAATGTATCAGCCTTGCTCCCATAAGATGGCCTATTATTGTTCCCTCTGCTTAAAAATTCTTGTTATGGTCTACCTGCCCTTAGACTTAAGCACTCAGCTGAGTAAGAAGCACTCATTTTGGATTCCTGAAACAAAATTTCTTTGCTTATACCAATAGGAAATACTTTGATTTAAAGAATTTATTTTTAATAAGAACATCTGTATAGATATTTGTAAAAAACACAGAAATTGCCTTAAAAAAAGTAAAAAAAAAAGTATTAAACCCAATTCTTATTAACTCTGTTTGACTGGTTTGTAAGCTCTAACACAACTCTAAAACTCTGTTGTAAACCATAAATTATAGTATGGAATTCTAGAATTTTAAATGCCAGAAAGTCCCACGCATTGCTAAATTAAAACATATAAAATCACACTGTGTTGTAAATGACAACGTACAACAAAATGTGCACAGGAGAATTTCCCAGGGATTTTAATCTTTCATTTCTCAGAAAAAAAAAAACCTTTTAAAATGGCTGGTTCCTATGGTTCTGTAGTTACAGCAATGAAAACACCCAAGTTTTGCTAAATTTTCTCCTGGCAGAATCTTAGACATTAATCTGGTCAGATATGTATAAAATAATAAACAATAATAAACAAGAGTGGTTATCATTACCCGCTTCTGTGTAAATAAACGACTTGCTGAAAAAAGAATTGATGATTCCTATTTCAGATGTGTTACCTATCCTCAGAATTTTGTAATTCTTATTCATCAGCTGAAGTCATTATCTGGAAAGTAACATGCAATGTAAGTAAACAAACACCATTTCATTTAGTCAGTCCAGTTGCCGGAGCTTGTTTATAATTTAGAGAAGACATGTCTTCATGAAGATAGATGTCCATGGCTTCGATAAAGAGGTAGGTGGATTCTTTCTCTGTGATAGCCTTCCTGAGAGCCAATATTAAATAAAAATAAATTATAGGTTTGCTCTCATCGGCTGTTTCTGAATTTGTTCACCAGAACAAATCATCTTACTTATCATCATCAACTAGAAAACAAAAATATACTCTCAAATAGACTTAAACACACAACCTCAACTGTAAAAGAAGAGGAAAACAAAGGAAAAAACAAAGGAAAAAACAAAGGAAAAAACAAAGGAAAAAACAAAGGAAAAAACAAAGGACTTGTGCCCCAAAAAAGACTATCAAAGAAAGTTCAGATTAGATAATGTGAAATGGGATTTTTGGCCCTTGGTTTCCCTTTGTGGAAGGTTTCTGTCAAAATGCCACTTGACTATATCCAGCCTGCCTGCTAGGAGTGCTTAATTGAGCTGTTGTAACTGCTAGAGCTTTGAAAGGTCAAGAGAGCAACAAGCTAGACTGCCAGACACCACCTCACACACCACTGATGGGAGAGTAGTTGTGCTACCCAGGATAGAGCATCTAAAACAGGCAGTCTGCTGCACCAGGCGAGCAGGCGCGGATGGCAGACAGCGCGAACATGCCTTCTTGACTTTAGCTTTCCATATGTGCTGTAGGGAAGTCACGATTTCAATTTTGCACATAAAACATCTTCTGCTAACCCTTCTGCTACCCCTTCTGCTACTTTACATCCATCCACAGGCTAAACAATGTAGACATCAAAATGCACGTCACAAATACTTAACTGGAAAACAAACTTTAAAGTAACGCTATTAGAGGCAGAACACTGGGGTCCCTGCAAGATTTGGATTTTTTTTTTGTACCATGTCCATGCACAGCATTTGCATGTCCCATTTCTTTAACTAAAGACATTCAAGCCACCTTCTTCTAAATATCTTAACTTTTGCATGCAGGGCTCCACTCCAAGCATTATAAACTGATTGCTTAGACCACATGCCATTAGTATCTTTTACCCAGAAGATTTCTCTAGCTACACAGGTCTCCTGACATCTAATTAAATAAGAACTGTGAATATATGTGGCATAACAGGGAGGAAGTTACAAATAATTCCCAAAAGCCTGGAAACACACACACACAAGATGTGCAGAGGAATCCAAGAATTAAGTATGTACCTACATAAATCAGAGAAGCCCTATCAACTGTCTTGTTGTTAACCCTGTACTGCCCTGCCTAGATTACTGCTGCTACCATTAGCACTTGTTATGGCTGCATTAGCTTCATTCAAATTCCTCACAGAAAAATAGCCATTTTTTTAATATCAAGACCTGTATAGTAACTGATGAATATGCAATAGAAAATCTCAAGTATTCCTGATCATGAAGTTATCGGGTTATATTTTTTTTTTCAAAGTCCATGCCGGTTCACATCACTGAGGTAAACTGCCTCGTGCAGCATGAGGTTGATCAGTGCGTTGCCACGAAATAGGTCATTACCATGGCCATTTCCTTCAGATGGAAATAAACTGAAACCAAGACCAATGGATAAATTTACAGATTTCATCACGGCTTAGTGCTGTCAATACACTCAGAAGGCAGGTCCTGTGAGAGACCTCCTTCCCTCCTTCCCGCTGCTGTCTCACAAATGGAAAAGTAGCTGAGAAGTTCAGAGCTCCCTCAAGCAGTTTGGTGGGGGGCATGCTCCACTCATCTCTACCCTTTGCTTCCACCTTCATCTTCCATCTTGTAGGAAGTCATGGAAAAAAAACCAAAAAAGGGAGCTACGATAAAAACACACAAACAAAACACTCAGCACTGGTGAGGCCATGCCTGGAGTGATGTGTCCAGTTCCCGGCTCCTCAGTAAAAGAGAGACATGAATACTCTGGAAAGAGTCCAATAAAAGGTCACAAAGATGATGAAGGGACTGGAGCATGTCTTACATAAGGAAAGGCTCAGAGAGCTGAGACTGTTCAGCCAGGAGAAGAAAAGGCTCAGGGGGATCTTTTTGTATATAAATACTTGAAGGGAGAGTACAAAGAGGATGGAACCAGGCTCTTCTTAGTAGCACTCAGTGACAAGACCAGAGACAGTGGGCACAAACTGAAACATGGGAGATTCCCTCAGAACATCAGAACTTTTTACCATGAGGATGGCTGAGCACTGGCACAGGCTGTCCAGGGAGGTTGTGGAGTCTCTCTATCCTTGGAGATACTCAAAAGCGGCCTGGACATGGTCCTGTGCCCCTGGCCCTGCCTGAGCAGAAGGACTGGACCAGATGACCTCCAGAGATGTCTTCTACTGTCAACCAACCTGTGATTTTGTGACAATTGTTCACAAGGTTGTTCACCCACACCATCTGTGTATACAATTTTTAAGTACTTTGATTTTGTTATTTTTCCTTCATGTTTGTGAGCTGAACTTTCTGGTCCTGCCAACCCAGGCCAGTTTTCACACTCCACTTCTCTTACCCTCTACTCCTTAAACAGAAATAAACTTCTCCTTTGCTATTTCATCACCTGGAGCTGTTCACTAGAGTTGGTTTCTAAATGTCAGAAACCATTTGACTTCACAGGGCTTCCTCTCACACGTGCCTCAGGCACAAATCTGCTTCTCAAACATGATGCACTCACCATGATCCTCTTCCACAATAAGAGATATGCTCATTCCCTTCCTTCATTGTGTTCAGACACCACTCGGCACTAAACCAGTGCAAAAGGATCCAGAAAAATGGCAGCCATTGAATTGCCTCATATTTTTCGTTGGAAGTATATATTTCTAAAAGTTATTTCCTGAAGGGAGAAACCTTGTCTTTAATCTCCCAGAGCGCCATGCACCCCAGGACCCTACATTATGAACCAGGTATTCTGAGCTCTCCACGAGGCACAGCTGATCCACTGCTCACAGACTCACGTACATAACAGGGCCTACACCTTGTGCCTCCACCCTGGGCTTCCACAGAGCTCCCCACCTTTTTATTGACTGTTCATGTGTTGGATTGTGGAGACAGAGGTAGGGGAAGGTCAGATACACTATAAATACCTGCAATATACTGTCAAAAATAAAAAAGGCTCCATCCTCACTCACTGAAATTCAAATTAAAGACAGGAGGCAAGGAAATAGAAGTGATATGAAGGTCAAACAGTAACATCACTATTAAACAATCTACTTCGCATAAACTACAGGAGGTTAGATTAAACACTTTTTTCTCTGGGGAAAAAAGTATGGTCACTACAGTTGTGCAAATCACTAACTGGAAAGTACACTGGGTGTCTTGGGAGTAACACAGAAATGACCAATCTTTTCCTCTGCATAGGTTTATTAAGGTTTTCCTCTCTAGTGTTTCCCTGTTCTAAACTGAAACTGTTTCAGGAGCCATTCTGCTACAGCATGGAAACCAGCAGCTCTCCCAGGCTTCCTTTGGGGAAATCCCAAAACTCATATGCAGTGCTTTAAACACAGCTGCAATGTCTCTGAGCTAGTTATGGGGAATGATGCCATACAGAATGACCCTTATTTTTCCAATTTAGGAAAAGAAAACTGTATGGCTTCTACACTTTGGCTGCTGCAGAGAATCCACAGGAAAAAGGCTTGCTAAGGGTGACTGTTTCACAAATCTACATCCAGCTCTGGATGTGAGCCCATCTATCTTCACATATAAGCACTTCTTTCTTCCACATAAGAGTTCTTCTCACTAAACACACAGTTTTAGGCATGAATAACTCCATTCCTTGTGCATCTGTACAATATTTACAGCTGAAAATTAACCAAGTGCTATTGTCACTAGAAACAAAACAAGTGTCTCCTAAAATTTAAAGATAAAAAATCAAAATGTCAAGGGATTTGTCAAAGGATGGACTCATGGCTCTGAAGTAAGCTTCAGAGACTGAATTTAATTTGACTGCCTTTCAAGTCTGTACTTCAAGTTACACTCACGAGTTGTACAACTTACCTCTCTGAACATAGCATTAGATGTTTTTGCCTTAGGTTGAACTAAGGTGAACATGGAAAGGTCATTCCAAAATCTTATTTTTAAAATTTTAAAATTTTACAGTGTTCTGCCACAGGTAATTTGCAGAACTATCCTTGTCATAATAAACATGCAATTCAAGGGAGAGATTCCCAATGAAGCAATTCTGATTTATCATTTTCAGATACATTCCCATGTCAATCCACAGCATGATGAAAACTACTGTTGCTAAACAGTTACAAGTGACTCTCTCCGATCTTAAACAACATCCTTTCCTCCTTTCTCCTTTCTGAAATAAGGTAAGTAGCAATGACTCAGAATAAACATATCATTGTGTTCTCCTTACTGATTTCTAGGACTTACAATAGCATAGTTCTAGAATAGCTGGGGTTTTCCCCTGACACAGCAAAATTAGCCCTATCAGCAGAATGCCTGTACACACAGAATTGGAATTTGTCTGATTCATGAAGAGCAGTCAAAAAGTAACTCTTCTCAAACCTGAATGACATTTGACTGCTTCAAGATATTCCCCTCCTTTAGAAATTAGCAGACAGATTTTCATACTTTTTAGAAGATAATTCTGCCCAGCAGGAGCCATGAGTATAACTGGCATTTATCAACATCATACTTAATATTCCATAAGAAGTGCTCCATCCTGCAAGAGGTCAGAGGCAAACTCAACGGAAGTGAAGATTTAATTTAAATAGACAAGTTCAAAAATTTTTGCCTGGAGAACACAAGTGACAAATGCTGGATTTCCGAGGCAACCAAAACATATGCTCCAGACATCACAACCAATTCCCTGGACTTATAAAGAGGTTTCCCACTCTTTGTAAGGATATTTTCCAAGAAAAATATCTATGGAAATCAAAAAAGGCTAAATTTTGAGTTTCTTAGGAAAGTTAAAAACTGATTGCAAAAGTCTGAAAGTTGCATGCAACAGAGTGAATGAAATTAAATGACTTTTCTTAAATGACCAATCACCAAGAAAACTTCTTGCTGCCTCTGAATTACTCTGCTAAAAAAATAGCTTTCCAATGATTAGGTTTTTCACAGAAGAAATCCTAATTAACCCTACACTTACCATCAGAGTGTTGGATTACGCTAACACCACAGAACCCAAAGTCTCTGCCAGGCGAGACTGCCGTCCAGAAGGAGTGATGAAACACAAAAGGTGTCCCATGCCTGACTGGGTACAAGGCGGTGCCATCAGCCCTGGCACACCTCCATCAGGGCCTCGGGAAGGCAGGAGGGATGTGGCTGCAGATGCCCAGTACCCACAGCCCTGGCAAGGCCCACCTGAAGGAGGAAGAGCAGATGCTCTGCAGCCACAGGGGAATGCTCTGCTGGGCACAGTGTAGCCTGGGGGCACAGGAGAGCCTCCCAGACATGCAAGCATTGTCTAGAGTCCAATTATCCCTTATGTGGAACTCAAAAGACCATTGGGAGTAAGTTTTAGATGCTTTTGTGTTGGGAGGGTAATGCGGACTATGATCTACCTGGCATCTGTGAAAAGGAGCTCCCTCTTTATGCTTCATTTTTGATGAACTACTCCAAATCTGTTTGGTTTATTTATTTATTTATTCGCTTTAACCAGAGGTTTATTTCGCAAACAAACAGGAGAAGTCCTAAACAAACAAATTACAGCCACAAATGAGACTGCTGGGCCTGCAGCTTTTTACAGTTTCCTGTATTTATGAAATTAAATTGCTTACTATAGCTAAACAAATCTACTTTGCCAGGTGTGTGGCAAAGAATGCCTAAAAAGATACTACATGTTTATTTAATCAGTCATAAAGACCTTAAAAAAGATCTACCTTAAGTTTTAAAATGTAATGTGAAAGACACTGTGCATCCCAAGTTAGAACATTTATGAAATACTAATGGAAATAGGAAAGGACCACTGCTACCTGGTTTTATTACTAATTTCAAAAATGTAGCTTTTGTCACTGTGTCATGACACTTTGTTTTTATTTTTAATATGAAGTCCTTATAAATCCCAGCTTTTTTCTATTGATAACTGGTTCTTAAGCAGTATTATCTTTGTTAGCTGAGGTTGGTGGGAGATGGTATCAAAGTTGATTATCAGTGCTGTCAGATATCTAGACGACTTATGCACTCAGAGTAAGCTAATAATCCAAGCTTGTTTATACACAGGAACAAAAAGAAAGCAAAGTGGACACCAGATGCAAAAGCTGGTAGTACCAGTCTGTGGCATTTCGCTATTAAATTCAACCGAGTTAGAGTATCACTTCAGATACTCACATTTCTGCAAATGTGTGTGCATGCTCATGTGGACATACGTGTGTGCATATGAAATGCAAACAATTATCACACACAGTTCCACTTCTCTACTACTCTATTTAAAAACTGAGTTTTAAGAGATGAATTTGCTGACTTCGTCTAAGAGATGCTTTAATGATGCTATGTTTCTTTTCATCAGTAGTCTCCTCTCTAGGATAAAAATCAAATTTTATATGCACAGCTAGAATGCCTTAAATCTGTTTTAAATTGCTTTAAATTAATAGTAAACTTATAATTAAACACTGAAATTCACTGTCACTTTTCACTCACTTTGTCCTTCAGTGACTCAAATAATTGTGTGGGAAGATAAAACAAATGCCTTTTCCACAGTGCAGAGCATATGGCTTCATGAACAACAGATCTGTACAGATAGAAGTTTCACATTGATTTAGCTTTTACTGAACAATAAAAGTGTTCTTCAAGCTTTATGTACACCACCTATTCTATTTTACTTATCACTGAGTAAAGCAAACATCTTGGTCAGTCTGCCTACCAAAATAACACCAAAAAAGTGCATCCCTATTTCCCCCTGAACTATCTTGCTCTAAAGAAAAACTAAGAAGAAAAAACCCAAATTATAGTTTAGTTTGCACTTAGTGACACATTTTGTTTGAGCAGATCATTACACTGCAGTTTCAGGGACCTACAGAGATATCAAAGAGGATAAAAGAAAAAAAGGAAATGAAAAAACTCCAACCCCACACAATTCATGGTGGACTCCTTACTTTCTCTATTGATGCTATTTCACTTTGCACAACTATATAGTAGAAAAGGGACTGGAATGAGATGGCCCACCTGCCTGGGACAGGTGTCTCAAACATTAAACTACTTTCTATGACACAGAATACTTCCATATTTTTTAAAGCTGAAACAGCATCAGAGAAAGAGATTGAGATTTGAATCCAAAGCTCTAACACCATTCTTCAGTCATCTAGGTTATTTTCAAGACATTTTAAAATTTCAGACTTGCTTGCTATATAAACCAGGAAGTAACTCCACAGGATACAATGGAATGAAGAGCAAAATGCAAAAATCTGTTAAGAGAGATTTGCGACGCTTTACAAATATCTAAATGTAACCAATTAAAAAAAAAAAAAAGCTTCAAAGTTTGACACTCTCTTTTGCTTTATAATCTTCATAGCCAAGTAAACATTCTATAGCATAATCACTGCAATGTCAGTGATGTGGCTTACTGATTTGGAAAAACTAAGTTCTTTTCAGCTCTCTAGCTTGGTTTGTGAAAGTTTGTCCAAGTCATACACACACAAATAAGTTCAATGCGCAGACAGCTGCACTTAAATTATTTTCCTGAATGTCTTCTATATTTCTTGCATCTCAAAAACATAGCTGGTTGGAATTAAAAAAAGGGGAAAAAAAAAGAGGAAAATAATCCAAAATAACTAAATTAATTCCTTGAAATGTGTTGTAGAACCCAGACTGCCATAAAAGGCCCTTTCATACTTCAAAGAGCAACTTCAATAATCAAAACAAAACATTTGCAATTGCCAGTTATATGCAAAGAATGTGCCACTTTTTAGCATGTGAAATTTATTTTGATGTCCTATAGTAGAGTTCATAGATATTTTTCAGTGCCATTTTTCCCCAAAGCTCCTCAGATTTGGACTCAGTCACAAATATGTGTGCGTGGAAGAATCCATCCATTTTGCTTACAACGTAGCACTTGAACCACAGGCTGCAAAATTGCAAACTTTTATGTCAGCTAACAATGTCATGCAACAGTGTGGAGCTATTAGTGGTTTTCTTCTGGTCTTCTCTGACATCATCAGCTTATTTCAAACACTGTTTTACACACATACTTAAGTAAAGAGTGTCAGATCTCAATGTGGGTGCATTTGGGTTTTTTTTTAAACTAGCTCTTTTGATGGACGTTGCAGTACATTACAATGACATGCTTTGAACTGTACAAAAGAAATGGTTTGGCAACATCCCCACACACACTATTAAGGCCAGTTCCATAAGCTCCTTGTAGTCTATCTACATTACAAAGTATGAGAAAAATTCTAAATTAGTTGGAGGCATGGGTTTTCTTAACTCCAAAAGTCCAAATAGCCTTATAAAGCTCAGCAGTTAAATATTTTCAATATCATCACAATGCGATAAACAGGACAAGGAAAGCAAATTCAATTTTATCTAGCAAATAGTATCTCACTACTTGAAGAACTTGAAGAAAAACGTCCTGTTTAAAAAGCAAGCACATGGGTGAATACTAAAGTTCAACCACAGACAAAACGGTACTGACAGAAATTAAAAGCGCCCAATAAACTCTGAGACAGGAACACTAAAAGTAAGTAACAAGTGAGAAAAAGAAACCCTTAGTTTACATCTTACCGCTTCGTAATCTTCACTGCCAAAAAGGTACATAGTTACACCTTCAGTGTGACACCAGTTGCCCAGAGCGCCCAGTCGCCTGAAGTCAGATCTTGCACTGCATCCTCAGCTCCCGTGTCCCAGCCGGGCAGGCTGCCTAGGCTGCTTTCCCACGCCTGGGCTGCTCCCGAGGCACCGGGGCTCTCGGGCATGAATTCGGAGTCTGCTGCGAGGGCCGCGGGACCGGCGGGATGGAACCCAGCGAAACTCCGCGGGCGGCAGCGGCAGCCNGGCAGAGGGACGGGGCGGTGCGGGCAGCCCCAGCCGGGGCGGTGCGGGCAGCGGGGGGCGGCAGCGCCGCGTTCCGGCCCTGCTCCGCCTGGCGCGACACCGCCCAAATTGTGTGCGGGGAAACGCGCGGCCGGGAACGCGCGAGTGGGGCCCGCGGAGCCGCGGACGGGACGGGAGAGCCCGGGAGCAGCGCTGGAGCAGCGGTCGGGGACGGCGGAGGGGGAAGCTGCTGCGGCCGGGGCGAGCCGGCAGCACTGGGTGAAGCGCGGGGAGCTCGGCTCACACGTACCCCTCGCTGCTCTGACAGTGCTGCAGAAACCCACGGAGCTATCTCACTGTCTATCTCTTAAAAAAAGAAAAATCTCTTCTGAAAAACAAACAAGCAAGCAAACAAACAGCCCAGAATAGTTTTCCTTTTCTATTTTTCACTCACTTCACTGCTTCCTGCCACTGATGAGTCCCAGACTGCTCTGTAAACACGGCGTAACTTTATCTCTGTAGCACAGTGGCACTCAGGTAACTGAAAAGTTACACTCGCTACCTCCAGTGCACGGGAAGCGGATCCAGCACACAGTACCACACCGGGACAAAAGAACCCAAGGACCCGCCTCACTCCTGGCCAACTTCCAGTCCAGGCAGAGCAGACAAGAAGGAGTAAAAGCAGCCAAAGAGCAGGATAAAACCACTAAAAGACTTCAGACACTAATTCACCTAATCACTAAACTAATATTAAAATGGGGCTTAAAAATAAATCTCATTGAAGATGGTTTAGGAATATACCATAAAGTGAACCAGGCATGCAGAAATATTGCCCTCTGGGAAAGGCTGTTCTTTACAACTGAGGAAGAGGCCATCAGTCAGCATCCAGTAACACTGATCAAAACTGTTTTCAAACAGCACTATGAAACCCATCCCTTCTCAGCTCAGTCCTTTCAATTCTTTATAGTTCATACTGCTGCTAGCACTATATCCTATAACCAGAACTATACATAAGCCCTAAGAAAAAATATGGAATACGCAACGTCTTAAGGAGGAAATGTGTGGGTGTATGCTTGCCCATTTTTATCTATAATCAAGTTAATATAATATACACATCTCATGACATGATGCCATGAACACATATAGCATTGAAAACCAGTTTGTGCTACTTAATTTCCTTCTCTTCAACAGAAGAAAGAGAACAAGACCTCTTTCCTAACAAAAGCAGCAAATGAAGCAGTTCAAAAACATTGTAAATACCTTCCCTGTTCCTTCTACTGCATCATCCCCTGCTTATTTTAAATAGATCTTGTCTTGACTACCTCAGTTTCTTTGCGTGAGTTAGTAGGATATTCTTCTCTCAATCTGCTTTCTCTGTCAAAACAGACCTTTAGTCCTCTGTTGACTATATGTGATATGACTCATGAGTCTGAATTTTTTAAGTTCTTGTATGTATCTACAAGCAGAGATAAACCCAAGAAAATTGTTGGAAAGGGCAAATTAGAAATCAGAAGACATTAATTTTATTTCCAACCATATGTTTACAAAATAGCATTAGTTTAATCTGTCAGCTGAACTGGTCACTTCGATCATATCAATTGCAAATCATGCTTCAAACAAATAATATCATAATAGTGTGTTCCCAGAGACTAAATAAAACATGCACCATATTCCTGCATGGTGGCTAACAGGCATCAGACACCTCTACTGGAATGCAATAATCACTTGTCCAAGATGGTTGCGCCTATTGATGCTGAACGAGTGTGCTCACACACTTATTAGCTTTAATGTAATTGCCTAAGCTTTCCTGCACATTGTTTTTAGTGTGAAACCACACCTGTCAGTACTAGGCAAAGCCAGTGTCATCATACATTACTTTGCTCGTCTGATACAGCTCTTGTAAGCCATTGGAATTTGGGTTGATTAATCCCTTTTGGATATGGCTCTCACAACTACATTTGGAGGAAAAAAAAAACCAGCAGGAACGTTACAAGTACTCGTAACATCAAAAATAAGGAAAATATATTGCTTTCTATGCATTAAAAATTATGATAATTTAATTTTTTAAAAAAATTATTTCATCAGCTCCTGTACTTTGGGAATGAATATGAAATCAGGGAGGATTGCAGTTCACATATATTCAGTAGAGACTTAGGGCATTATTCAGACTGTCACCATAAGTGACTTTCATGTCACAAGTAATTCTCACTACAGACAGTACAAGCAGCCAGAGTCTGGCAGCTTGGACAGTAAATAAGCTGAATTGCTCATTGCTCTCTTCAATTGAAACATCATGACAGGTACCAAAGTCTGTCTTAGGGCTTCACAAAGCAAATTTGCATTTAGCTTTTATGGTCCAAGAGTTAAAAGTCTGCAAAAATGCCACTCCTGTTGAGGGTGTTTAAACTCAGCAAAGCACTGCTGGATGACCTGTGCTCCACTCCCAGCTAAGTGACAGCACTGGGTTTTTGCTGCACATCCTTCCCCCAGTAGTTTAGTGTTGCAAGGGACTGGCCAGCAGAGGGTGGGCAGTGTCTCACCCGTGCTGACCCTTGCAGACAGAATGCCACGATCCACACAGAAAGAGCGAGCAGTGAAGTGGAGGAGATGGGGGAGTGAGAGGGGGGCGTGGAGAGGGAGAAAGAGGTTTGAAAAAGGAATCTGTGAACAGTGGGGCTGGAGAGGTGGTGGGATAGGAAAAGCAGAAAACCAGAGTGCAGAACAAGGATGAATGGAAGCAGTGTGACCCACAGCGAGGAGAGTCTAGAAGCCAGGCCAGAAGACAGGAATTAAGGTTATGCAAGAAATATGTTCATGGTAGGCAGGGAGCACAATAGGATTTGAAAAAACCTTCATAGAGACAGCTGGCTACCTGACTAGCCTAAAGCTAGGAGGTAACCAGGGAGGAGTGGAATGGTGTGGACCAGGGCAGAAATGCTGAGATGGGATGCCTGGGCAGAACTGGCTGATCAAGCAAATACGGACCATTGGAAAATATGGGCCGAATACGGGCCGTAAGTTGGAGACTTCAGCAAGAGACAAAGTTGCTATCCTATTTTTGGGATAGTAATGGAACTGGGATAAAGGCAGAAAGTGTCAAAACCACAAAATTGGCCTAAAAAATGGAAGGTGGAAACAAAGCTAAGGGTGGAATTGCTCCTCTCCCCCACTGGCACTTTCCAGCAGGACATGTTCTTGAAGACGTGTGACAGAGAGCTACACAAACATGACTTGATGAAGACTGGGCCTTAAGAACCAGCATTCAGGCTGAAGAAAAATAAAGTACTGTGACTGTGAGAACAGTCTGCAATGATGAAGTAAATCACAAGGATAAAATAAACCACTTATTCAGCTTTCTACTGTATGCAAGCAGTTTAAAAGCAGCTCTTGCTCATCTGTAGAACCCAAGGCAGCAACAGCAATATTAATCATGTGTTAAGAGAGGCAAACAGGTGCAAACACAGGTGTGTCAATACATGTGGACTTTGTTTTCCCTGATTGCTTCCCTAAATTTTGTTCCTTTCATAAAAATCTATTGGTGTATATTATCTGGTGGCAGGGGAGTAAAGAAGACAGAGCCAGACTCTTCTCAGTGATTCCTAATGAAAAGGCAAAACCCAATGGGCATTAACTGAAATATAGGTGGTGATAGGGTTTGTTTTGTTGTATATTTTTATTTTACTGTGAGGTGGAGAGAGCACTGGCACAGATTATCCAGGGAGGTTATGAAGTCTCAATCCTCTGATATTCAAAAGCCATCTGAACATGATCACGGGTAACTAGCTCTAGGTACCTTGCTCTGAGCAGGTAACTGGAACAGCTCTAGAGGTTCCTTTTTACCTCAAACACTCTGCGAAACCCTAAAAAATTAATTTAAAAAAAATCTGATTCACACTGATATTTAAGGGATGCCATATCTCCATTTTAATTTTCAAGGATTAAGCACTATGACTTTTCAGATTGTCAAAGAGAATAGCATTTAACTCTGGTATTTAAACCCTGACCCATGTCTTTTAAGCATAGCTATGAACTGTCTACACTATAAATAGCTTTGTATATCATACTACTTCAACACAGTGCCTTTGGGAAAACAAACAGGAAAAAAATGCTGACACGGTTGTCAAGGTTAATAGACTAAACAGACCCGTCTTGATAAACAAGAATCTTTCAACTTGTATCCAACAGTAACAACATTTTTTTCTTCAGGAACTCTAATGGAAAGCAATTGACTCTCTCTTACCTAATTCAGATTCAAATTCAAATCCCAGTGAAGAATGTCAACACCCTGTAACTCCTTTACACAGCTAGCAACAAGAATTGTCTCTTGTAAATGTGAATGTTTTATTTTAAAGGAACTTCTGGCAAAAAAACTCTGAGTAACTTGTTCCCTCTCATAGATGGGATGACAGAGCAAGAGCTATTTCACTTTAATTACCCTCCATCCAAACCATGCCATGCCATGCCATGCCATGCCATGCCATGCCATGCCATGCCATGCCATGCCATGCCATGCCATCCCACACCAGCACTGAACAATTTCTTAATAAGGTTACTTATATGTGAAAATGATTATTAGCAATTAATTTTTTAGTTTTTCCTATGAATTTGAGCTCTCCCATTGATTTTCTCCCATAGTGGTCACTCGAACTGTGGGCAACACACTTTCAGCAGCATAAACTTAATTTTTCAGGAGTGTTACTGTTACTGCCCTGAAAGAGCTAGAGCATGGATCTGAAGCCCAGGCTGCCTTGTTCCTCTGGACATCAGCACATTTAGAAGAATGGGTCTTTCCCCGTTCTTCTCATTGCCATTGTAATTCTCTGAGCGCGGTGTGGTGGTAACTGCAGTGTCTCAGCAGTTAAGAATAACTGAAATAGGACTCCACGTTCTAAGAAACATCCAAGTGTTTTATGAAAATGATAGGACTGCCTCAGCAAGGAAGACTGAGAACATGTTAACCCAGAAGAGTTAACAGCTTGCTCATAGCACCATATTTAACATGACAGGTTAAATAATTCAGCTGGACCTTCCCAGACTCCTGCTAAACACTCCTTGTGTTTGTGTGCTGGGGGTAGGCAAGGAAGGGGATGGCAGGGCCAGGACACAATTTGGACCTCTTCCTTCTCTTGAATGATACCTTCCTTTCTTTTAAAAGCATCCCTCAAACAAAATAGCATGGTTTGGGGCAAGTTAAAAACGGCTTTTCTGTGTTTGTTTAATTTTCGTATCAGCAGATGTGTTGGGCAGCATCCCTGAACATGGTGCAGATTCCAAATATCAAGATGCTCTGCATTCGTTTCCAGAAGACTTTGTATTTTTTTTCTGAATGTATCCATTTTACATCCAACCATAAAAGCAAAGTCCATCTTCTTCCATAAAATTCCATACATCACGTAGGATGCTTGTAATTCTCCCTTACAGATGGTGTACATCTGAAAGAGGGTTGTTAAGTAAAATTTTATTCTGTGAGATTTAATTTAGGTATATAATAAACCAGTGTCACTAATTCAAGATGCAATAATGAAACACTTCCTTAAGATTAATGTCACATCTTAAAGCTCAAAACCAAACCTAGAATGAATAAATAATAAAATAAATCTGAAAGTATGCCCATGGAAGTACTGGAATGCTATATAAATTTTATTTTTAAACATTAAGGCTGCTTATCATTTGCAGATTGTTATTGGTTATTATGGTTACCATTCTCTAACACAATCCAATCTGCCTGCACTTTTCTATTTCAGGATACAGCAGTGATAACATTAACAGCAGACTTAACTTCTCAACTTGCAAACATACATACATTAGGGGCACATGCTATCTCCTGCTGCACTGAAAGATAACGTGAGTATGTTCTCACAGTGTCACAGAAATAACAAGCTGCTGTTCTCCCTGCAGTCAGATGTTAAAACATTTAACCCAACTCACAATGAGTGTCAGGAACATGGCATGTTTGAAACCATTTGTATTACAGATATATAATACAAATACCTGTTGTATTATGAATCCTCTGCATCACTGAGATATTGGAAAGGTGCTATAAATGCTATAAAGTTGGAAAATCTGCCCATAGGTGATTGTTCCCATGTGTGGGCAAGATTTTTTATTTTTATTTTTTACATGTGATGTAGAGTCACGTGGAACATTGTTTTCTTAAAGCCTTGCTGCGGTGAAACACAGAGAACATGGACAGAGACAGAAAGAACAATTCGACTACTCAACATGTTTTTGCTGGTCTAGGATGATGCCGCCAAACACTTCTGAAACAGCTGTAAATTCTGTCAGAATTTTAAGTGGTTGGAAGAAAAAATTGATTCAACAACCATATTTAAAAGACGTAATACCCTGAGTATTAAAAAGAAGATAGTGTTCACTTTTCTATATTAATTAATTGCAAAAAGGGAAATGAATATACTTTTGAGCACAAGAATATCAGTAACAGAAACAACCTTCACAGAGAACACTTAATATCTTGAAGTAGAACATATAAAACTTACACAACACTGTAAAAACAGCTTGTGCTGGCTATTTTTCCTTAAAAAATACATCTTTCCTTGAAAAGTTACTGATTTAACTCTGTAGTGTTACCCCTACGTGAATGCAACATTAAATAAATGGGGTTTCAATCTCAGTGAAAGGCTTTCACCTCTCACACTCAGCACTCTGCATCTGGGGGCACTGAAATGTTTCAAGTGCCATGGGCAGCTCCATCATGGCCAGATGCTGATTGCCCAGACCTGGAAACTGAGGAATAACTTTGGCTCGTAGCTGTGCACAGGAGCTACCTCAGACTACAAGGAATATTACCCTCTGGCCACATCCGCATCCTGAAAGCTGTGATCCACTTATAGGTTGTCCTCTGGGACAATTGCCATGCAATTCCATACTCAGGATATTAACTTAGCAACTGATACTTCACGGAGGAGATGTCTGAGCCCCTGTGCCTTTAAAAGGGTTTTGGTTTTTAAAATGTCCAACCATATCTCAAAATCACATTTATAGAAGTGCTTGTAAAACTTGAGCTATTGATACCTCCAAATTCTGTTCTCATTTCAGAAAATAAAATGCATCTAACCAGGAGAGCCACAATAGCAGGCCACAGGAGTTATTTGGCTCACTTTGTCTTTGTATATGCATTTTTGGCACAAGGCATCACTCCACAATTCCATCAATTTAAATTATTGATTATCACCAAACATTGTGGTTTCTTTGGCCTCATTCTTCAAATCTCAGTTCCCATTTCTCATTTTTACTGTTTTTGAAACCTCTAATATTTCTGATGGTCACAGTTTCGCAATTCTAAAATCTAAACTATGTTTAATTTTTGATGGACTAGCTTGTGCAATTTAACAAGGTCCACTGAAATGAGTTCTGGTGAAATGTGAAAGCTGGAAAACTTGTCTCTGCAGAAAGGACTGTGTATCTCTTGGGACCCACTTCAGAGCTCAAAATAGGAATTAAGTGGAATTTAGGCAGCATATGTGCTGCTGTAACGGCTCTCTCACCTATGAAGCTGGGTGTCACCCTGGCACAACAGAAACGTACTTCAGTTTAATGAGCAGGGAGCCAGATGTGTAACCCTGGCTAGGAACTCTCTCGTAGTAAAAACATGGCCAGAGGAACCAGCATGTCAGCTAAGCAGAGACAGCAGTTTGCAATGCAAGGGATTAAATAAGTGCAGTGAGTTGCTCCTTACAGAGAATTAATGCAACATGTTACAACGACATGTTCAGAACTGCCCTGATGAGATACATTATGAAGGTAAGGTACTTTCAGTCAATCTTCCTTGTCCATTTAAATTAACAGGATCTTGTTAGGAGAGAGTAAGAAGGTGAATACTTGGAAGAGAGTAAGAAGGTGCAAAGGTCTTTCCTCTTCTACACTGAAATGACAATTTTTTTCTCAGTTATAATCTAGATATAACTGTAAACTGTAAAAATGTGATTTTTCAATTGCATTCTTCTGTTTTGCACATTTTTCCCCCTCCCTCTTGCCACGATTCCCAATCGGTGTTCATAAAAACTCTGAACAGCCTGGTTCCCCCATGCTGACAGCACTGAAGGCTCGTGCATCAAAGCAAAGAGCGTATCTCAAACTGCACTTCTGTGTGGGGCTCTCCTTCTGTCCAAGACTGCAGGACTCTCTTACTCCAGGAAAGGCATTCAGCCATTTTCTACACCCTGGTTAGAGTTTTAAAGGTGAACCTGTTCCCGTGTTTCAGAAGTCATTCCCCACTACCTTTTATAAGTTCAAATTTATGATACTAAGGTGCATTGGATGAGGATTTCTTAAGTCACTGAGAAACTCCTCCTAAGTACAAAAAATTTGCTAGACATTTGATTTAACATGCTGAAAAAAAGTCAGTAATATAAAAATTCTAATCAAATCCATAATGGTTGATCTTAATATGGTAGCAACCTATAAAAAGACAATATTCTGAATTCCAAGATGCAAGAATTTCTCCTCTCCTAAACTCATAAAACTGAATCTAAGTTGTATATTGTGTTGCCCATGACATGAGCAGCATAATGGATTTACACTAAACCAGCATCAATGCAGAAAGTTGCTTTTAAAATTTAAGAAGGAAATTATTCTCTCAAGCAGTTTAGTTTTGACACCTTAAACTTCTCTTTAAATAAAATACTTCTGCCATTATGATGCTTGTTGCTTTGTTTATGTCTACACAAGTTCTAGTGAAGCTGGGAGATCCACATGAAATCACAGTGATAGAACCTGATCACATTTTTGTGACAGAAAACATTCAGCCAGAAAATATCATTATGTCCTGGGAACTCACTGATTTACTCTGAATTTTGCAATAAGTTATCAAAGTGCTTAGTTTGAAAGCGCCTTTTCCAGCATTGCACTACAGCATCAGCTATTCAAACTACTGTGTAATCAAGCGTTAACCTGTTTCTTACACACCAAAGTGACCCTGTTTCCAAGACAAACTGGAAATATTGCAGAAAAGTAGTATTTTAAAACTTCCAACATTACTTTTTCCAATGCCTCGTATGTATTTTCATTAAAAGTTTCTAGTGAGAAGATACTGAAGAGATGACTTTCAAATAATACTTTGGTTTGAAAATACTTGTTTCATTGCTAGCTCAGAGAAACTACTTTATCATTTTACAAGAATGATAAAGTGTATGCAAATGTGACACAAAGAAAACCAACCAGAACCTTTCAAACAAATATCAGTCACTTAATGTTGCGTAAACAAATAAGCAAAATCACAGAATCGTAGAATATTTTGTTTTGGAAGGTCTTCAAAGGTCTTTTCGTCCACCCCCAATTGTAAGGCTTTTAATAACAGAGAAAATTGTAAAGCCCAAGCATGTTTTCGTCACAGAGATTTTCAAGCAAACTTTATCCTGATGAGGAAACTCTATCCTGATGAAGTGGGCTGCTAAACTGGGTACCTACAAGGCTGTGGGAATTGCACAGAAATGATAATGCATACTTGACTGAGGACTTTGTCAAACCGAGAAGACACCAAATTACAATTACTGCATCTCTAAGCCAGTCTTTCTACAGGCATCCTTTGGTCAGCCTGAGCTTACTCAATGTGAAATTTAGCTTTTATATCTAGAATTACTAGCAGAGCTTTAAAATTATATTTTCTTCTGATACGAATATTCTACCAATACCATTAGCTAGCCAGCTAATGATTTTTAAGTGATGAATATTATAAACCATCAACCTGAGAGAATCCTTTCAGCAGCTGCAAAACATTCAGAAAAAAACCAGATGTTTATACCCAGTAAAATACTGCAAAGTGCAATGTACCATTAATGAGCTGAACAAAAAAAAAGTTGTTTAGTGACAGCAGAAGTAATGAAGCTTGGGTTCCCACACACACCTCCACAATACCTTCAGCGCTCTCTCATTTTCCCTACACACCACATGCTCTGTACCCTCAGCTCGCCTTCCCTCCCCTCCCCTCCCCAAGCTTCCCTTTCCATGAGCTGAACAGGAGAGAGCATTTGTTTCATCTGTCGCAGAGTTAAAGTTGTGCTCCTTAGCTGGATGGATGCTGCCTTCCGGATGCCAGAAGAGGCCAGAAAGTGCTCTCCCACACTGGCATGCTGAGGAAATGGCTGAGGAAATAGCTCCTCCAGCCCCCAAGAAGTTCTGCTACAATCACTCAGTACTTCTGAGACCTCTGAAAGACTGGTTTACATCGGCCACTGAAGTTCCTGAGAAGCACAACTAACAGATGGAAAGTGGGATTGCATAAATCTTGTCTTAGGAAATAAACCTAAAAAATCAGAGCTGTTATACAAAGACTGTCCATACGCTTTAATACTCAGCAGCTTGTTTAAATATAAGCTGATGCCATGAGCAGCAATGCAAACATTTAATCTGTCAGTCAGAAAATTTTCAAATCATCATTGTCACAGAACATTGGTTGCTGTTACTAAGCAGTTACGAGTACAGTATAAACCACGGCTTTTGGGCCGTGTACATGCAGCACCAGTGGTGTAAAAAATTTTGTAAAGAAATACTGCACTTATAACAAAGGACTTTAGGGATCAGTAATTAAAATATTGCAAAAATTTATATATTCATATGTAATTAGACAACTTGTTTTCAAAATTCTGACATCTTCTGTATTTTGGCCCATAGCAAAAAAAAAAGTACAAATATTGAAATAAAGCACGGCAGTGGTTTAATAGTCTATAAAATGGATATCTGAATGCAATTGAAGTTTCAAGGCACTTTACCTCCTGTCCTTTTACAGCCCTGGCTTTTTGCAGCAGCTCCACATCAGGGATCCTGGGAAGCAAATAGCAGAATTTGCCCTTTCAAGTTTATGAATTCCTGGGCTTGTTCACTGCTATTTGAAAACGGAATAAAAAATATCAGCAGCAAATATATATTTCATTGATGCTAAAAACACAAATACAGGTAAATTTGGGTAAATTGGAAAAAGGCAGGGTGCCACTTCTCTGCACAGAGGGTGAGGAAAGGACAAAATGTCCTTACACTTTCTTGCAGTAACTGCAGTTTCCATACTTCAAAATTTCTATGTTACAATAACTGTGTTGGTGGTGAAAACGTATTAGTGGTTATGCAGTAAGTATTCTTTTATTTTACCCTCCTATAACATTTTAATTAACTTGAATACATCAGGGGTCAACTTGTTCCAAGGGACATCCTGAAATCTGACAATTCATAAAAACGTACCCATAAAAGAGTTACCTGAAGTTCTGGTCAGTTATACAACTTGAATCTACTTTTGATACAACAACTGCCTTTTGAGGACTGTTATCAATAATAAATTTACTTAATTATTCATGCAAACAACATGAAAGTTCTCAAGCTATATCTCTTCTTTAATCTTTCTGATTACTTTCCTCCTAGATATTTAAACAATTTGTTTATTCATTTAGATAATGTCTGAGGACTAGTACTGCTAAAAACAATGCTAATTTGCAAGCACAGCTTCCTGTAAAATGCTTCTAGAGAAGAAGTGACTACAGCCAAAATTCACATTAGCAAAGCTAAATAGTCTTCCCCTCATGACATATCTGGAGACTAGAATAAAAACTGAGAAAACATGAACAGAATAGTCATCAACTATCACTTTGAAAGGAAGGTTGACCAAATGTTGAGAAATCCATGTACATGGCTGAATCCCTTTTATTCCTTTCCATCTGTGTTTCACTTCACGTATCCTGATTTTTTGCTGCTCCTCAGTTCACAAGGGTTGTACATCCACTTACCCTGTCAAACAATAACTTCTTCCTCCATCTAAGAGGACCTCTATGATCATGCTAAAATAGAATTTGGACTTCTTTGTGATGTGACATGAGGGAAAAGCTCCATTTTACTCGATAGACCAGATAAACACAGCTTCTCCTTGATGACATTGTTTGACAACCAGTAGACAGAAAGATGAAAATGCTGCATGGAAACATGTACATTAGTTGTGCTAAGTTTCAACATCAGATTGTTTCTCTTTAGGAAAACAATATTTTCCAATTTGATTTTTTTTTTGATTTTACAACAACTTTTCCCCTGCCAAAAAAGCTATGTTCCAGTTTCTCCCTACTTATAATTATATTGGGGCTGTCAGAGAACCCCAAAATATATTATTCATCAGAAATCCTAATAATTGCTTGTATATAAATTAAAACATAAAGAATTAAGCTTTTTACTATATTAATTAGATAAGAAAAGACTAAAGGCAGCTACAGCTATGGTTGAACTTGATGATTCTAAGGGTCTTTTCCAAGCTAAATGGTTCTGTGATTCTATTAGTAGATGATTTCTACTATTCTGAACACCCATGCTGAAAATAAGTCCAGTGGAATTGTATATAGTAGTTGTACCCTTTCCTGCTTCATGGCACACTTACTGTAAGACCCACTGTTGCATTACTTCCCCCACAAACATAAGAGCATAGTCTAACTGGAGTAAAAAGTTGTTCATAAAGAAGAGTTGTCCGTAAGAGGAGAACAGAATGGATATTAGCAATAACTAATCAGTTTTCTCTGTGGAGATCCCTAAATAACCCAGGACTAGCAATGATCCAAATCTGATTTCCTTCTAGAAAAAAACTGTGGAGCAGCTGTTACACAACACAATGCCCCTGAGTTCTCCCAGAATAACTCTGGAAAGCTACTGTCATGCTTAAGATACTGTTCTTTTACTGCAACTTTATTCAAATTTCTCATAAATGTTATAGAAAGAAGCAAGCTTAAGCCAAACATTCAGCTTAAATTCATGTTTATGTTAATTTTATTTTAATCTCCATCCCTTATTTTATACAGTGTAAAAGAAAAAGCACATCCATTAGAACTTTAAAAATAATATTTGTCATCTATTTAAATTTTAATTTACAGCACAGTTGTAGTGGGATGTCTGCTACTAAAAGTCCCTGGCCCCAGGATACACATACCTAGTCAAATGCAGCCAAACCAAAATTCAGGAATGTGTTACAACCTAACCTAAACAAAAACAACAGAGTTTGTGTCTGTAGAGAGAATGTACTTCAAGCTATTGCCAGCAGAGAGTCCCATTGCTTTCATATTGAGAAAAAAACAATTTAGCACAATCCCCAAAATCACGGAACAAACAGCAAGCCACTTTTAACTCCTTTAGTAGGGTTAGAGACAGAAGCCCTCAGCAGCAGCCACCTGCAAGGGCTTTCCCTCCCCCTCAACTCATTTTTTTACAGTTTCTCCAAACTGTAAGTCAAGTTAGTATGTTTCAAAAAAGCAAGCTCAAAAGTATGGTTTGGACTTCCACAAAAAGGCTGGCACATTTCTCAAAAACATTTCAGTTTGGCTAAATGAGAACAAAACGAAACAGTTTAAGTGTAGTTAAGTTCACTTGCAAGCCAGCCTCTACACTGCCTTGTAAAATTAAAGGGGTCCCCGAGCATCTGGCCTGCACTCCTTCCACATATGCTTACCCCAGGAGCAGTGTGCTTAGTTTGAGGAGACATCAGGCGTCTGTCAAGCATGTCAGCCTTACTCCAAGCAGGCCAGCCCTTCCAGCAGCAGCAACACTTCTCACAGGAGCAAAACCTCTGAGGCAAAGCAGCGCACCAGTGAAAACTTCAGCGAATCAGCCCGCATTGACCATTATTGGAAATACCTGTACTTCTAAGGCCTGGTTTACAGGGCCCAGCTTTTGTCTGTACGGAGCAAGACTGTTTGCTGGTGGTTTCTCTCAGCTGTTGATCTGATTCAGTCCCTCTGTTAGGGACAGCTCAGCAGAGAGCCCGTCACCATCAATTACCGAGGAGGAGTGGGAGGGCTCCGTGCTCATAGTGACATCAGCCGCTGTAAGGACGAAACCTGCACACTTGCTGGAGTAACATCACACTTTATTCATCTCAGAAGTATAGCTTGCGACATGAATGGCCCCCGGGTAACACACAACTGCTGTGCAGCCAGAAACAGGAGAGGAATCTGAGCATAAACACCGCATAAGCGATTTATTGGTGCTTCTGGATGCAGATCTTTTTTGTTCTCCCCATCCACAGAGATATTATGCTGGAATTTCAAGCTGTAAATATCAATTTAAGTCGGAAATTTTCCATGTAAAAGGAAAATTCTGTTTGACTATATCTAAGGTAGAAGACGTGTTATGGTAGAAGATACATATAAATGAACCTTAATCATGATTTTTATATAAAATACCATCCTAAAATAACTCTCACTAGACATTTCATCATGGCAATACTTCTATATATTAGCCAGTCGACTGAAATAATCAGGAAAACCTACACGCATAACATTATTGGCCCTAATGAGTTTAAGATTTGCAAGATTAAGGTCAACTGGCTTAAAATAAAAGCATAGGTTAGATGTAATTAAGGACGAAAGATACATGTTTGCATTGGTCCGAGGCTTCTGGATGTGTAGTGAAGAGGGGAAAGGAGCAGGCAGCAACAGGCAAGGAATGGTAGGAACAGAAAAGCTCCAGAGAAGCCACTTTCCCCCTCTGTTACCACTGAGATAATGAACGCCGAGGCAGTGACTCCCCAGAGTAGCAACAAGCACAAACATTGTTTTGGCTCCAGCTGCTCAGTGAGCTGGGCAATCTTCTCCTCTGCCTATACCTCAATACTGGTCTTTAATAGGCATGCGAGGCAAGCAAAGCCCCGTAAAGTCCAGCCTCTGGTCCATGAGAGCTGAAAATATTGTCTATTTTCAAAGGCCAAGCTCAATACTGACTTTGTGTGTAGACTGTAAAGTCGAAGGTACTTGGAGAGTGAAGGGCAGACCCTACCTACATGTCTCACAATAAGTATTAAACCAGATTTTTTGTTCTCCTTTTAAACAAAGACTTCAGACTGGCTTCCATTTATATGAGCTGCTTCCTACACATTTTTTCACACATATTTTTAAGATATTTTTAAGGTGCACCAAGACTGATCAATATAAACTTATCCTCTTAAAATGTAATTTCTTATTTATATTATCTGCATACCATACTGTCAACAATTCTAGCTCACTGAAACAAGAAGTGACTTTTGGTTAATATCTGATCATGTAGTTGTTTTTTTGGCAGTGGTTTTTCTGATTTTTTTTTTTTAAGAGGACTACGGGAATGCAGGATTCTTAAAATTTTCCCACTGTTTCTGAATTCAGTAGTCATGTTAGGTCCACTTTGGATGCCAAAAGAGAATCAAATAAGTAGAAACCTTGCCCTTATTTCTCAAGAAATAGACATGTCTATCTACCTGAAATACACTGAGCAAAGAAAAATACACAGAACATTGACAACCTCTTGCATAATTTATTTTGACTTCCATAAGGCACTTCTAGGATGAGTATTAAACTCAAAATGTTGAAACAGCTACTGGTTTCCAAGGAAGCAAACAGTAAACTTCAGCGAATACAATTTTAGAAGGCTGTGAGAAGTATAGCAATTTCTGATGCAATACTGTATTAATAATGTCGGGGGGTTAACAGTAATATTACTGAGCAAGCTTTTTAGCAAAGTTACTATCCTTAAAAAATTTGACACATGCTGTGGGATACAAATACCTTGGGGCAAATCAGAACTACTCTGAAGAACACACAGTCACAGTCCCAGCTGAAATATTGCAATTAGGACAGAGCAGCTCTTGTTCCAGAGCCTTATTTTCTGCCCTTCAGCAGATTTTACAGAATACTGAAACTAAGCTTGCAACTAAGCAAGACCACGCTGTCATCACGGCAAATTTTGTATCACAATATTGAAACAAAATAATTTTGTAGTAGAAAATACAGTAATGAGATAATTTAAAATGTAGAAACAGCAATAGAAAAATTTGCCAGTACCAATCATAGTTTCAAAAGCTCCCTAAATTTTCCAGTCATAGCATAGAAACACCTCTTTCTCTTCCTTTTTTCTTTTTCTGTTTTTTTTTTTTTAACTTCAGAGCAGCAAACAGCATGGAACTAGTACACAGTAAGTGCTAGATGACTTTGCCCTTTTTTGCCCAAGAGGGTGAATCATCACCTAAGAAGTACCAGATCTCTTAAAAGGTATCTGCTGTGTAACCTGACAAATTAAGGTGCCTTAGAACAAAGACCTTCAACCCCTCACAGAAAAACACATCTTTACTAAGAGAACAGGAACACAATTAATTCAGAGATTACTATTTTAATTCATTCTTCAATCCTGTATAGTTCTAATGGCTAAGTAGCCTTAACTTTAAATCTTAATACTCTATATTTACACAATGATTTCATCAGAAGTCGCAATTAATTTTAAACATAACTTTATGAAATTTTACTATGTTTGGACTATAAATGGCATTAAGCACATGAGAACGTAGAAATACTGATTAAGTAAATATTCAGTAACATACTAATAGAAGCTTGCTTGTAAATGTTTAAGCTGCTTTGGTTTTGTCTTTTTGTGTAACAAAGCAGGATGGATGTCAGTCTATACAAGTTCTTGTTGATAAACCACATCTAAAATGAGTTGTTAAGAGATCACACAGTCAGTAACTCAGAAGTGCTAAAACCTTAAGACATATGAGTAATTTTTCTCATCACCAAGTTATTGTGCATCAGCTGATCCATATGTGGACATGTGGGCATGCTTAGCATATGGCAAACAAATTAAGGCAATTTATTGTAATTCTGCCTCATTATGAATTATGTTATCTGACATTTGCTGATGGGTATATGCATGAACAGGTAATGCATAGCAACTTGTAAATCCGCATATCTAAGTCTAATACATGTATATATACTGGAAAATTTTTCAGTTTTGCCTTTCCTTCCCATTTTAAAGGCAGATAATGCACTTGTTTTTCTTCAGTTACCTCAGATATCACATTTGCTTTTATTAAGCCATCAAGTATCTCATCAGTCTTACACAATTTCTCAAAACGTAACTTCTTGTTTCTGAGCTGCCTCAGTTGGCCCTCTAGGTATTTAAGTACCAAGAGGTAGTACGTAAAAAGAGCTCAGGTTGAGTTAACTACAAACCAAGCTGTTCCTTTTTCCTAGTTCAAGGTGAATATTTATCCCTTTCCCATTCCTGTAAGTGACACATGTTATCAACTCTTCTCAGCTGGCCAGCTTCAGAAGAGTTTGCTTTCCCCTTTTAGAAGACCCAAAGTCTTTCCAAAAGATATCAAGGCATTAAAATCCCTCATTTATTTATCACAAGACAGCAGAATGCTGTATATGCCTACGCGAAGTTGATATACATGAATTTTGACATATAAATTTTTTTTTTGAGAAGAGAGATAATAAATTAGTCAAAGCTCACACAGAGTCAACAAATCAGAAGCAAACAGACCAGACTCAGATTTTTAAATTGAAACTTCTCTTCCTTTTTTCTTTTTCTGTTGCAACAGCCTGTCCACAGAAAACACGCAAACCCACCCAAGCCCTGTCAGCAGGGGAGCGCTCAGCTCGCCAGCACATGTCAAAGTTCACGAAGGTTTCCCAGGTTCATCCTTTCCCTCTCAGACCTGTACCAAAGGGCCAGTCTGCTCGCTGTTGTGCACACTGACTGACAGAGCAGGTCCCAGGTGAGATGCTGGGACAGCAGCTGGGTGATACCTCTAGGCAAAGAGAGAAAACACCCAGTACAGTGGGGGCTGAACTTTAGGATCACTCACTGATCACTTCCCCAGTACACTCTGCCCAGTTCGAGTAAAGGACACAAACAGGGTCTCCTGCCTCTATCAGAAGTTTGTTCAGTACCAGATTTAAAGTCAATCTCTCATTTTTCTTTCCGTGGCCAATGAAAAGTCAACTACTTTCCATAAGTGGGAGAAGGCTGCAGATGAAAAAATTGTCACAGAATAAAGAAGAAAATTCTGTAATCCCTAAATATTGTAAAATAGGTTTTAAGCTTTGAAACAGGTGAGTATTCAAACCAGCAGAGTTACTGGTTATAACAGACAGGGAAGAGTTTGGTGAGTGTTTTTTAATAAGAGCAATCTGACTTGGTTGGAAACCTACAGGATCAAAGAAGTTCACAGCTGTGTTTTACAGCTGAAAAGCACAACTGCCTGGCTTACCAAGAACTGTACCTTGGTTTTCCTCATTTTTGACCAGCTGACTTGAAGAAATTGTCTTGCAAATTGTTGCTCCTGAGAACATCAGCTACATCCGAGAGTGAATTTTTGCATCTTCATGGATGCTGATCTTCTGGAGTTCAAGTACACACTGCTTTGCAAAAATCAGTTTAGTGGAAAATGAGGGATTCCACCAGTCTAAACACACTCCTGTTTTTTCACGACACTTACCTTACTGCAAGATTCACCAAGTAGGATCAGTGCACAACAGCACTTCACAGTTAAGTGTTGGTTAGGCAAGCAGGATTCACAGAGTATCTACAGTTTGATTTTAATTTCTGCAGAGAAGGAGCTTCAGCACTAGATGAAATTTTAAGATGGCACTGAGAGATGTGTTAGGAAATTTACAGGAATCTGAGTGCAGCACATAAAACACAAACATCACATAAACCACCTAAACTAAAGGTTTAAATCAATCCACACTACCGCTGGGAGCAGAGCTCTTGGTCTTCTCCACTCCTGCCCCCATCCCTGCAGGTGCTTCCTTCCCCTCCAACATCCCAGCACTTGTCAGACCCTTCTAGGAGGACAGTGACATACCTGGCTTAGTAGGAAACTACTTGTTTGTTTTGTGGGGTTTTTTTCAGGTCGTTAGGATGAAATGGGTAAAGGAAAACAAAAGCAGGGGAAAGGATGCTTGTCGTGGTGGGGCAATACCATCACTGCAAAGCCTTACAAAATAACCCACCAAGGGCATAAATCCCTTTGTGAGTTTAATTTCTATCTTGCAATGCATGGCAATAGCTATGCAATGTAATCCTGTGTCAGTTTAAAAGCAGAAAAGAGAGCTACTTCAAAAGTAACTCACATTAAAAGTATTACTAATTAACCACTCCCACACAAATACTTAAGCAAACAGAAAAAATGATGGCTTTTAAGATACATACAGTTGGGCTTAACATTTAAATGAAAGGGGTTTTTTTGTTAAAGATAATTCATGTCACATTTTCCCCCACCGAAGTACAAATTTAATTCCATCCACAGTGAAAAAGGCACACTCCTCCATCCGTATATTTTGATTTTATACTTATAATAGCTACAGACAATGTTAGTTTACTGCAATCTCCTTCGATGTTAATTCTTCTGAAAATGTTCTGACTGGCATGATCTGAAGCCCACAAGGCTCTCTTTGGTTGGCTTTAGATTAGGCCCTTACATAACTGCAACATCTACGGCCCATTTCAACTATGCAAATTCCAGCAGATACAATTTCTGTGTGTATACACCAGTTTTTGTTTAACAGACACCTCTAATTCGGAACAGCTAATACAGATCTCCAAGAAAATAATGAAATAAATACTGTAATTTCGTATGACATACACCCCCAATGTATTCCAGTGTGGCCATTTTTTTAACTTTGGTGCTTTGGAAATTAATAACCATATCTGCACAGGGGATAAAAAGCACAGCAGGCCAATATTGCCACAGCTGGAACTACTGGAAAGTAGAAGACCCAGGGTCAGTACTCTTCTCCTACTTTATTTTTATGCAAGGTATAAAAGTATTAGATATAGTGTGTAAATTCCAGATTGATCTGTGATCTTACTCAGGAGCCAGGAAAGCAATCTAATACTAAAGTACAAAAGGCACACTGCACCACTGCAGAGCTCACACGAAGCAATTGTTAATATGTGAGTGAATGCATATTTTTCTATCAGCAACTCCTCATTGAAGTTTGGAAGGGACTGCTATCAAATAGTAAAAACCCCCCACAACAGCCCATTAAGTCATATGTAATGCAGAAGCATGATGAACTGTTATAATCTACCTTCTCCTGAAGCATAACTTTCCTCCAGTTAAGAACAATTACGAATTCTTGTTAAGTTGCTTTTTTACCTACTGACAATAAAAAACAGCACACAAGGATATCTATATCCATCCTTGTAGTTGCACAAACAATAAAAAGTTAACAAGACTATCACTAAATCCTTGCAAAGAATTCATTGTTACTACTATAGAAAAAAATCTTGCTGAAATACATGGTTAAGTCAGAACTACCACCCAGTAAGGTGCACTGATTTACAGGGAATCAGAGAACAGTCTTCAGATTACAGCCTCTAAGATTATATCAAAAATAGGTCAGTACAACAGTTCATTATAAGGACTAAATATACGCAATTTTAAAATTATTTTCCCAACTCCTATCAATGCAATAGGAGTGGATTATTCACACTATTATTTCATGTTCTCCATTAGAGAACCATTTATCACAGAATACTACAACCTACAAATATCTGAGATTATCTATCTGTACTGATAGAAATCATAGTTTATTAGGCTGATAATGCAGAATTTCCAGTGATCCTTCACAAACAACAGCAGTCTCTACCCATGAATCTAAAAGGCACTGGGCTTTGCAATTCATAGTTCAACACTACTTGTCTGGATTAGGAGAACAATTACTTGCCAATTAAGACATGTAAATAGGCTCAAGAAAACAATGTAACAAGCAAAAAGAATGCTAACTTTTTAATAAAAACAAACATTGTAGTTTGGATTTTTTTGTTTAAGCAGGGAAAGAATGATAAAAACCACAGTCATACAAAGCTTAAAATAAAATATATTACACACATAACCTACTTTGACAGAAGACTAGACTGCAAAATAAAGCAATTAAGCATTTAGTCAACATTAATTGAATTCCCTTGTCCTCACCTACATAATCATATTCTCATTTCCAGGGAGCTCCTACATTTTTCAGCACTCAGATACATGAATGTTTACTGATCTACTACTTTATATATATTTTTGGTGCTCTTTGTTCCCCTGAGTATTTGGGCCCCAGGCTTCCTGTATTGTTCTGAAGCCTGCGTTATTAACTTGTGTTTTTTATTTTCTGAGAAGCTCATCATAAGCATTATCTATAGCTTCAAAAATTTATCTCCACAATAAGAAGGACAGGAAAAGGAAGGGAACCTTCTTCCCACTTTTCAGATAACACATTAATCAGGCAGAATATAGGCAAAAGAGGTCTTAGTATCATCTCAGTATTTGAAATTGGAGCATGCAAACATCTTGTTGCCTGTAGCACCAAAGGTCGGTGTGTAAGAGAAAGCTTCCTGCTCCCAGTACCAGTGCCTCACCTCCAAGCAGCTCACCCGAAGAAGAGAACCTCTTGTAAGGAATCTTATTAGACATGAAGAAAATTTGTCATTCACTCATATGACAACAAAAAGGAAGAAAGTTTTTTTAAAGTACAAGAAAAGTGCTAATTAATGGGTAGAACAGAGCTTAAATGCAGGCAAACCCCTTAGGGCAGGAGCATCTCCTCCTCTTGCATTTTGATCTAAAGATCAGTTGTCAAGAAAAAACTTAAGCCATCACAACCATCTGCTGTGTAAATTCAGAAAGCATATTGCTGTTGAGTAAGTAACATACATAGGAAATGACAGAACTAGACCCAAAAAGTGAGTGGACACAACAAATTCTTCAAATACAATTCCACTGAAAGCCAGTGAACACACATTAAATAAAGTTTAGGAATAGTATCACAGCGGCAGTTGTTGTGCCAGTATTCATGGACAATAAAATGTTATGTGGAAGGATATCACTGCATACTTGCTTTGTGTTTATATTTCTCTCTATTTCTGCTACTATTACAGAATATTGCAAACAGCTAAATAAATCTTTGATCTAACTTGGTACAGCATGTTTTATGTCAAGTGCTAAATTAATAGATGACGGAAAGAAAGAGAAGAAAAGGAGATACACACCAAGTTCTCCAACTTTCAAAGTTAGCTTAAAGGCTGGTATAAAACATAATTCCCAGGAAGCGTCGTGGTGCTAAGCTGCCCCTAAGCCCCCTTCAGGGCTTAGAGATCCCTCTGCAAAATCTTCCAGGGAAGGAGGATGGTGTTAAATATACTTAAAGTTTCCTTTTTATTCCTTTTATGTTTTTCTCTTTTAACTCTGGTTCTGTTCTTGTGATCAAGGACTTAGCTTTCCTTCTAGTAAAATAAAACGCAAACTCTTGTTGTGTTAGCGCACAAATTTCCCAGAAATATCAAATCCAAATGTGGGGTACTAAGTGCAACCAGTCCCTTTATATTACTGTACACAGAAGAAAAAAATACACAAGGAACTGCTGTGCATTTTCACTAAACAGCATAGGTCAGTACAGGTGTTTGTACTGTCAAGTACCAGGTTATAGGAAGGAGATTTTCCTACAGCATTAAACAGTGCTTTCAACCATGAACTAGGGAGCTGAGGGACAGCCCAAGACAGCAGGAACTGCCCAGGAAGTTACATTATCTCTGCAAATAGAGACTTCAGCTGATAGTGTTATTTTATTTTCCTCCCTAATATAATTCAGTCCATTTTTCCCATGATTATTTCCTTAATATTCTCCATGAGTCAAGGACATGATATACTCTACTTTTAAACCTCATTTTGCCCATAACCAGAAGCTGCAGTAGACACTGTGCTTCCTGTTTAAATTTGCTGTATAGCTAATGCCAGTATTTTGTTTTGAAAAGTTTCATTTTCAACACAGAACATATTTGTGAAAGTATTATTTTTCAAAAGTAGAATACAGACGCCAAAGAGTCTTAATATTTTCTGACAGTGCAATACCACTGACTGCACTTCGGATCAGCTGTTCAGCTAAAAAAGAAAATTATTTTTCAAAGCATCTACTGCTATATGAGTTATCAAGCACAAAATGACTTACAAGTGATTGCTAAAATGTAGTCTTGGCAATGCAAATGCCATCTTTGATAAAAGGGCAAAAATGCAAATGGTTCTTGACGAACATGGAGGTACCTCGAAGGGCTGGAGAAAGATCACAGCTTTTCCTCCTGGCTCACTGGGCTCCTGGTCCACTCCTCGCAGTTAGCAGGGCAATCACTGCAGGGCCCCAGAAGATAAATTGGCAGCTACTCTCATGGGACAGTACTCCTGGCTCCCCTTAGTGGAGTCTAGTGCGCTGACATGCCTGCACCATTCTCCTGAACCAAAGCCAACTGCCTTGGAGTTGCCAAGCCCATAGCATTAAACTAACTCTCTTCCCCTTCAAAAGAGGATGGTTGAATCCAAACTGTCCCACAGAATTACCACCTGGCCTGTGCTGTCTCACAAGCGACACCAAAGAGCTGCCTGGAAGTCTGTGAGCTAGTCCTGGCCGAAGGCACACCAGGGACTGTTCTGACAGCTCTACAGAGTTGTGCTCCTTTGCCAGGAAACTTCTGATGCTCCTCAGAAGGAAACAGTCTTCGTGTTAGACAGCTTCAGTAACTCCTGTAGGCAAAGCCACACCCCAGTTATGGCCACAAACGTATTTTAAAATGCCTTCAGGTGATTGTTTCACCATAGTTTCTAAGCCAACTCAATTATTTCTATTTTATATCCTCACCTGCTCATCTAGAGTTTTCTTTTAAAAGACAGACTCTCATTCCCTCAGCAGGCAGGGCCAGGTCATCAGCTGCTCATGGAGCATCTCACATCTCTTAAAGGCTTTGAGAATTTCTGTCAAACTTGAGCACAGCTAACATCAGCTTATTTCTGTTCTGAATTTACTTTTTCACTTCTCAGTTAATTATTTCCATAAGGATTTGATAAAGTATGTGAAAGGAAATTTACAAAATGAAACAAAATTGAGTTGGATGCAGCACAGTCATTTAAATGCCTCTTTGTTTAATGGAGTTGGTGTTTGTTTAAGACCCGAGTCATATACACATCTTGGCATTTTACACACAGATTTTACCACATTTCCAGGCATTTTACACACAGCTTTAGGTTTGCTGATAACATCCATAAAGAAAAATACATATTTATCTTTCTGCAAATGGGTTTATTTCTATAAACCTCTTTAAGAAAAATTTTCCCTGATACAGACCCACCCCTACCCCTGCTTCCCTTCTCATCGCCTTTCCACACAAAATTTCACTAACTTTTAGACACAGGAAATATTCAAATCAGTATCACAAAATACAGATTAAAGCACATGTTCACTTTGGATCATCTGCAGAGAATTTCAAATTTCATGGCTCCCCAAGACTGTGCCCGCTCCTGTAAGCTGCAGAAAAGAGGTTTGGGTGTGGGTTTTTCTGTTTTGTTTTTTATTCTTGGCCAATAAAAGATTTCAGTTGCACAGCAAATCAAACAGATGAAATCTGTGAGCTTCAGCTCCAGACAGTGGTCAGAGTCAGAAAGTAATCAGAGACAGGAATTAAGGGAATGATTTTGTGTCCCAGATCTGGGGAATACACAGGATTGCTGGGCAGCATTTAGACAAGAGGCTGCAGAAAGAAGCTTCTAGAAAAGAGAAATAAAAACGTAACACTGAAACAAAACAGAACACAAAACTCCCATTTGCTATTTCTGGTACATAACAGATATTCTGGGATTAGCTCATGATGCAGAGAGGTGAATACATTGTAGAACAGAAATCATGTGAATTCCAAAAACAATTAGGCTTCTTACATAACAAATAAAAGAAGGGGAGGAGATTAAGCAAGAAAAGAGAATGAATCAAATGCAAGTATTTTCTAAAAGAGCGTATTTTACTACAGGAGCGATTTTGAATCTCATGCATGGCCGCAGCTTGTTCAGCGCTGCTCTGCCCACCCAACACCCTCTGCCTACCCCACAGCTGAGACTCAGAGAAGGAGGAGGGACACCCCTTTGCTAGCTCCTGGATGGTAAAGAAACATGAAATTAATATTTTACACCTCTTCCTTAAAAAAATTAGAAACTAAAATAAATTTGTAGACTGAATTCCCAATTGTTACGTATTTGTTTCATTAATAGCACATGGAAGATGAAGCACTCTTTATCAGACTGTGTTCTTTCATGTTCTGCGCAAATGTTGGCAACACAGAAAAGCAGAAGAGTTTTGTGCTGTCTGACAACAGTGAATCCTGAGTTAAAGATATTAAACCAATATTCTCAATTACCACTTCCATACATCTCAAAATATTAAAAGGCCAACTACAGCACCTTAATGGAATATCTATAAATCAGACGAATTTTTAAGAATTTGATTGTTCTGATTACTTCTGTTTCAAATGATAACTTCTGCATCAGTCTTTTTTCATCCACCTTCTTATTCAGCCAGCTGTTACTCAAGCTGACTTCAAAGCTCACCTTCAATCCTGGATTAATTTTTTCTGTATTATTGTTCCCTTCTACTTCTATGTTGTTTGTTGCTCTCACCATATTTTGACTTTTTTTTCTAACCAATATGATTTTCCTTCCTTATTTTAAGCTATTCGAGCTCAACTTACTCTATTGTTCTCCTATATTGGTGCTCTTAGAAAAAACAAACAAAAAACCTACAAGTAACCCCCTGATCTAAATCCTATTTTCTTAAAACACCCCAAAAATACTAATTTAATCAAACAGTAACATAATTTTTGTTTTAAAGACCTGAACCTTACCTGAGAACTGTCAGGAAATACAGTTTCCTCAAAAAAAGTTTCTTAAATCTCTTTTCCTTATGAAATGCAGTAGAGCTAAATAAAGATCCATTACTTGCAAAAATTATTTCTGTTGTAAATCTATTAGATCAGCCCTGAAAAAAATGAATTTGCAATGAAGAATATAAATAATTCAGGTACATGGAAAAGTCACATCATTTGGAAGGTGCTACATCTCTAGTATTTTTGGTTTAAAGCTGCTTTACAAGACATTTTGTGACAGATACCTTTTGATGGAGAGTTCAGAGCCGCCCCCCTCTCCTTTGTCATGTACTTCTCATCTCCTGATACACTTCCTCATCAGGTTGTGTGAGAAACAGTGCACGAGAGAAAGGAAAGACTGTGGTATCAGTTTGCCTCCACTGAGCCCAGCACAGTCATAAAACAGGTCATGTAAAAGGCTCCAAAACTACCAGTTTTATTTTGATTTAAACTGAGATAGAAAGGTATTCTTGCTAGTAAGCAGAATAATTTCAATTTCCCCTCTTCTTTGAAGGGTGGGGTTACTTTAACGGAGCAGAATGCTGTGATTCTGTTCAATAAAAAATCCCCAAACCAACAACATGGGCCACTGAGGGAAATTCCCACAGGGATCAGAAAAATCAACTTTTCCTTACATTTGTTATTTTTACAATTTACTCCTTATCTTGCTGTAAGAGGAAATTCAAGCGCAGTCACATTTCAAGTAATCATTTTGACCCAGAGCTCAGTCCCTTGCCCACCCCACCCACCCCTGCGGCCGACGCCAGGCTCAGGGGCACACAGGGAGGGTCTGGCTGCAGTCCCCAGCCTCTCCCTCAGCAGAGCAGACAGCAGGCAAGGGTTTGTCCTGACACCGCTGTGCCCACGAGAGGAGCGCGCTGCCCACCCGCCCAGCCTCCCTCTCACTGATTGCTTCTTCCTAAGGAGATTTAGGCAGTTTGCGTCAATCAAGGATTTAACACAAGACATAAATGCCATCCCCTCTTAACACAAACAAACAGCTGCCAGCACCTTTCTTGATGAGCCAAGGGTGCATGGGCGGCTGGCAAAACATTAGTGATTTCTAGTGTATTCTCCTCTTTTATTATCTAATCTTATCAGTTAATCACAGGACTGATTTTAAAGGTTCTTATTTCTCTATAATAGCAAAAAAAGTACTTAAAATCTATGAAGGCAGGTATAAATAAAAGGGGAATCCTTATGAAAAACCATATTAAAATTCCTGAATTACTTACAGAGTATGAAAACCATTAACAAAGTAAACATAGGTAGTCATTAAATATTTTTCCAGTGCCAATTGTCTAAACAAGAAAAGAGAAAGAACTCAAATAATGAGTTACGGTATAAGGCTTAAGCCTTGGTCCATGGAGAAGAGTATATCTATATCAAAACTGCAGAAAAAATTGGCATTCACAAATTACAGGGCTTCAAGCCTTGTCAGATTTTTTCCCAGTAAACTGAATAATATTAAATACTATTCAATTAGTATTCAGTTAATATTCTTGTTATTCTATATTATGTTAGTAATAATTATCATTAATATGAAATACATAAAATATTTAATTAAAAATCTTGAATTTCTATGTTTCAAACCGCAAAACCAACACAAAACCAGCTTGATTTTAGAAGCAATAGCTTCTGCTTTTTAACCCTGGCCACATTCAACCACATACTAGCAAACCAAACAATTACATAACAGAATTATGAAGTCTTTAAAAACTGGCCTAATCATTGCACAATGAACTTCAGGAAATTATCATGAAATTAGCAGTTTGCCAGATGTCCTGCAGAAGGCAGAAAAGGAAACATCCCTTCCCCCCAAATGGTCTGTCATCCAGCAGCCGGGTACATTTTCCCTCCTCACTCCTCACCACCAGCACATCAGCATTTTTCTCCCAGGTTAAAATGAAGGGACCTAAATACAGCTCACATATTGTTTTATTTCCTCATAAGACCATTTAAATACAAGTACCTCTTCTTCGCCCTAGATTCTCCTTTGAGTAAGCTGTTTGGTAGCTCCTACAGAACACCATTAAATCAGTCACAGTCATCCTTTCAGCCACAGTCCCAAAAGTTCCCTTCACTATGACAGAAGCTTATTATGATTATATCACCTCTTAGCACTTGAACTTTTGATCTGATTTTCTTAAAAATACCAAAGAGTCCCAGTTAAAGAACATTATTGAAAATAACAGTAGTAATGCTATTTAATCAGCTCAATTTTCTTCTAGTCTCTTGGGCTGCGTATTCTATTCTACACTCAGATTGACTCAAAGTTCAAAGCTGTGTCTGAGTAATTTCATTCTGACACTGTTAAATAGCAATTCAGGAAGCATGCAAAGCAACATTTTCAGGTAAAGCTTGTCCATCTTAACTTCCCATGTTCTTCTGCTGACAGGTTTTGGGAGTCAAATCCAAAACTTTCAACTCTCAACTTCTTTCTCTCTTTCTATGCCCCTGCAGAAGCAGGGAGGGTTGTAGGACCTAGCGAACTGCCTTGCTGGCTCAGCACCTATTCTTCACTTTGTGGCTTCCTTAGGACCCTCCCTGCCTTTCTGGAAAAGCCCAGGTAAACAGGATTCAATTATGTTCTAAGGATGTTTTCATAAACTTTTAAAACTCTAGGTCCTGCTCAAGGGGTAATATTTCCCAGTTTCTTTGACAAAATTAAAATCAGATCTATTTCTCTTGAAAACAAGGTCCCAAACATATCCTAAATTTCAGAAAACAAAGCAAATGCTGGGACTTTGTAGAATGATTTTGTCAACACACGATCTGATTATCTTTTATTTCCTTTTTTTAAGTCAAAGGGGTATGAGCCTGCTTCTACATGGAAATAAATAGTGTAACATGGAAATGAAAATAAATATACCACAGAGATTTAAAAAGTAAAATGGCAATCGCTGGGACAGTTCTTGTCCTCACTTATGCTCACTCAATCCTAATTAACACTGGCAGAATTTGGCCCACTGTACAAGCCCCATCTAATCCCCCCACTGTAGTCTGCCACGCCAGAAGGTTATTCCTTGAAACACTCCCCAGTAAGCCGGATAATTCTAGAAATGACATTTCAATGCCACCGAATCAGTTTGCCAGTGCTACGATTTAATTTCTAAGGCTTTTCCACTTGACTGTACTTGTATTACAACATAGAAATGGTGACAATGGAATCTTTTTCAGAAAGAAATCAGAAGCAACTACGAGTATTTTTGCCTGTAGATTGGGACGCTCATTTGGAAATTACTAAGTCTTTGCAAGGGCAGCATCACCCCTCATTTACTACACATATACAAGGTCCCTCACAAATTACAAAATACAAGCAGAACAGTTAGAAAGACAGCAACACAGAGACAGAGAATCATCTAACAAGTAAGATAAAAATAACAAACCCGTTTGCTTCATGTCTTAGGACTGCATTTAAAACGAGACACTGGAGAAGCAAGAGCAGAGCGACAAGAACAGAGCAGCTGTTTTTACAGTATTTAGCTCCTGGCTCCCAGAAAAAGGGCTTATGAGGGCAGAGGAACATAGGGAAAAGTGATGGGCTGACTATCCCAGAGGCTGCTGGAGCAGAACTGGGGAGAGTTTAGATTTGGTTTCATCATTTGTCCCAAGGCTGACAGCTGCAGAGGCCATTTTGCATCTCCTTGCCTGAGCTGCACTTACAGCTCACTACCTATAACCCTGGATTTAAGAGTGAGGGTTTACCACAGAAAACTAATATGCAAATAAAACCAGATCCTGCAAACATATTGGTCTTCTCTAAATGGAAATATTTTTTCTAAATATTTACAGGTTCAGGTCCTTGCTGTGCTGACACTATAATCTACGTGGAAAAAAGGGCAATCTGCACTGGTGCTGTTTCTGCGGAGAAGTACTCTCTTTTTCCACTTATGCCATGTAGGGATTAAACAGGGCCAGCTTCTGTACCAAGTCCAGGGTTTTGTGCTCTTTGGCAGCCTGGCTTTATCAGCTTCATGTCCAGCTGCCTATGCAGGTGAGGAAGAGCTCGCCCAGTGGCATTTTCTGTTTCTGCACAGCTCTGAAAAATAGGCAGCTTGGCAAAGCTGAGAGAAGACACTACTTTACCTGATACTGGAGCTAGGAACTCCCTATTATGCAGATAAATACACCTATATTTTTCAGGATATTCATGTCTTCATCACAGAAGATACATGAGTGACACAGCTTTTCATTTTCACTGATGCCCCTCCTCAGAGCATCAGGGTACCATTTAAAGACCACAAATTTTTTTACAGCTTAAATTCCACACAATTTCTTCACCTGTTTTCTATTGCCTTGTTTAAAACACTCAAATTTAATATCCGTGGTTGTGCTGGTTTAAGCTGGGGTAGAGTTGATTTTCCTCAAAGTGACTGGTACAGGGCTGTGTTTTGGATTTGTGCTGAACACGGGGTTGATAACAGAGAGATGTTTTTGTTGTTGCTGAGCAGGGCTTACGCAGAGCCAAGGCCTTTTGTGCTTTTCGTGCTGCCACACTGGTGAGGGGGCTGGGAGTGCCTGGGAGGCTGGGAGGAGACACAGCCAGGACAGGTGACCCAAAGTGACCAAAGGGATAGTCCAGACCCTATGGCATCATGGTCAGTATATAACGTTTGGGGAAGAAGGAGGAATGGGGGGACATTTGAAGTGATGGCATTTGTCTTCCCAAGTCACTGTTACATGTGATGGGGCCGTGCTCTCCTGGGAATGGCTGAACACCTGCCCATGGGAAGCAGTGACTGAATTCCTTGTTTTGCCTTGCTTGTGTGCATGGCTTTTCCTTTCCCTATTAAACTGTTTTTATCTCAACCAACAAGTTTGCTACATTTTACCCTTCCGATTCTTTCCCCGATCTCTCCAGTGGGGGAGTGAGTGGGGGAGTGAGTGGCTGCTGGCTGGGATTAAACCATGACACTGGTAAAAGTAACTTTTAACTCTGCCAGTCATAAGACTGCTGGTTTTTAAATTTTCCTTTATTTTTCTCTTTTTCTTTCTTTTTCTTTTCAAAGCAGAAACACAAAAACCTTTAAAAAACCCCACAGTGCAGCAGCATAAGGAAATTTGTATCTGCTACATAGCACTCTATACTCCACCACACTTCCTTAAAGACAATTTTAGTAAGAAAACCAAGACTATCAAATCAACCAAATATTTAAATACGCAGTTTTCTTCAATTCTGACAGATATCTTAACAGATATTAGAACAAATACTTAGGCATATGTGTAACAAAACAGATTCTGATGGGTATTTCATTATTACATATTCAGCAGACACCATTTTTTTAAAGTTATCTCAGTAAATAAATTGCATTCAATAGCAAAATAATTTTCTAAGTTCTGCTAGAATACAGTTTTATTAACGATGAACCACAAAAGAACAGTAAATCTCAAACCTAACACAGAAACATTGAAAAACTCCTGGCATGCCCCTCACCATATCATATATCAGACCAACTATCTGTAAAAGACTTGGGCACTTGGGGCTTTTTCCTGTACCATCAACTGGCAACTGATGTTATACCATAAAACACTGTAGCCAGCTATAAATATTTCTGAAGCTCACCAAAATCCTTGGAAAGGGGACAGGTAAGCAAAAGTTGTGTGCAAAAGTTGTGTGCAAAAGAACACAAAAATTCTCCAGAGCAGAGAAGGAAATGGGCTCCAAGAAGGTCATTTCACTGCCACTGGCAAGGCTGCTTTTCAGAGGAATACAGGATAATGTTTCATCTTTGAATTTTAATACTACTACTTTAATATATTTTTCTTATGTGTACGATTCAGACTAATCTATTCAGATCTACTAAGGAAAATTTAAAAGACTTATTCTCTCACTTACTCTCTATTAAAATCTCTCAACATTCATCCTGAATCTGGGACAATACAAAATTTGGAAGGATAAAAACACGAAGTGCTGACAGCAGCATAAACTCACTGCATGGGAAGATTCTGTAGGAGGTAGAAGAGAAGAGCAGCTTAAGGACCTGATTCTGCACCTCCCAGCACAGGCCACTGAGAGGCCCCAGAGACTCCCTGCCACAGCCACAGCCACCCTGGGCAGCCTCGATGCCAGGCAGGAAGTATTGTTTAGGTTTTTCAAGCATATATAAAAATGCAATTGAAACATCTTTCTCTCTCTCTGGAAATTTAGAGCCTGAAAAATACAACTTTATACTTTCCAAAACAGTTTTCAGCTCAGTGCTCTGCAGCCCATTGCCATATCAACATGGACACTCAACTTCTGCATACCTTTTTGCTCTGAAATATATTTAATAATTTCATCTTTTCTCATGTCAAACCATATGTAAAAGAGAAAATAGGATGCTCAATACAAAACAGGCATTAAATGACACCCCAAACTATAGTTTTTGTAAGGGCTGAAATATTGCTGGCACAATATAACAAGACACTGTGGAATGTTTTAAGGTTACAATAATACTGATATTTACCATACAGCATTTTTAGATTGAATTATCCCAACCCTGAAGAAAGGATAATTCATGGCCAAGGCCAGAGAACAGACCTGCACAATCTCCCACCATGACAGGCAGTGCTGACTGCATTTGGACACACTTACCCAGAGCTGGGCACTCAGAGCAATGAACACTGGAAAGGGAACCACAGCACCACACTTGGCCACATTTCCAGCCGCCCCCTTGACCACCCTGGGGAGGTACTGGCACCTCAGGCCATTCTGACCGGATCCACATCCAGCTCGCCAAACAGCTAAGGCAGGCCCATGCCAAAATACCACATGCTCATGAAGGATGGGAAGCACCAGATTCGGGAAAGGATCTGGCATGGGTAGAGGCCAAGCCCAGCATTTCAACCCTGGAAGCTCCTTCCTGCTACGTTCCAAAACTTCTTATGGGAAAGAATCATTTACTCCTGAGAAAACAAGAGCTCAGCTCTTGCTGAGATCACAGAGTACCTCTGCACTGTCCCCTTACCAGACTTCATCTGGCAGCTTCACAGAATGCACAAACAGGAGCAGCCTACTGCAGAAAAATACAGCAAATACTGAGACTCAAATACATTAAAAAATTAATAGGAAAAAAATAATGAAAATGTAGCTATATGAAGAGTAGGGAAAATCAGCCAATTTCAAGCACACTGCCTGGTGCAGGAAAGAAGTGATGAAGGTCACGTTCCATCACTTCTAGTTAGAGCTTCTTGAACCACTCCTTTTTGGGAGCAGGGGCCAAATCAGTGTCTTGGAACATTATGTAATGTCTTGTACAACACTAGGAGTACACCAATTTTTTTTTCTATTTACTTTTACTGAAATACAAATACAAAACGAATCATTTTGAATTTAAAAAAATAGTACTTTAAGAATTGATGTGTGATTCAGGACTTCATTTTTAGAAACATCCAAATTCAGAGTGTATGTTTGTAGAACAAGTACAACCCCCCCTTCAGAACCTTACAGATATTTGGGTCTGGGTAATGAAGAGTGCCATGAATCCATTGATGATCTCCCTTTGCATTTCAGTAACAGTTAAACATATCTCCCATTTGCCAGATTCCTGAGTTTTTAGTTCCAGCTTCCATACTGCATACTCATCATAGTTAATATTAAATTGGTAACCAAACAGAAAAGCACCTGAAGCAAAGAAACGAGACAGAAATAACCTTTTTATTCCCACCAAGCAAGAACTCAGACATGGCAACAGGGCAGTATGTTTACCATTTATGTTTACCCTGTACATAATAAAAGACTTGTCCAACCACAGTGAATAGTCATTTTTTTCGTCAGCATTTTTGTTTTTCAAATGGAAGGTTATTATTATATGCAAAGTTGCATTAAGCATGTGTAATGACTTATTCAGTGATTTGCATAAACATCTTCCATGGCATGCACAAAACTTGACAGCTGTGATTTGTTTTACCCATGCATAAATAACAACAAAATTGGCCCAAAGACTTTTACTTCACATTTTAAATGTGAAGCCTTACAGGGTAAAGAAAAAGGTTATCACTTCCACAAACACTGGAAAACCACTTAGCCTAGACCTAGCACGAACACACTAGAAAAGAAAAAACAACAAAAAAATGATAAGAAAAGAATATAAAATTCCCAAATCACAGGGGATTTCTACTCTATTGACCTCTGTGCTGAATGGGACATAAATATAGTCATAAGAGGTAAATCAATGTTTCTTTTAAATGGCAAAGAATATTTTAAATATTTTGAGAACTCAATATTTCAAATATCCAATTGTATACTTCAAGAAGATATCAATACTTCAAATACCAATTGTATACTTCAAGAAGATATCAATATTTCAAATTTTTTAAATAAAATTAAAATGTTTTCAAAATACTCTTGGGAGTTTACAGTAATTTAAAGTACCTTAAAATACTCTGGTTAATCTATTCTATGGTTAAATTTAAGATATTTTTGAAGTCTACAAGGAGTAGTCACTGGTTGGAATTTACTGAAGGTTTATTATTTGCTTCTTTCTATAACCAGTTCTAGCTATTTAAGACAAGCATAAAAGTAAATTTTGCTTTAGTCTAGGTGACTAAACTTTGCCAGTGGAAAGGCAGGTTTGTCGTCTGAGGAGATTATTTTCTTCAGATTTAACCAACATTTAGAAGGTGGGAGGGTATGGAAGAAAATGACTTGAATGACCTTTGCCTTCTTGCACTCTCAGGTCTAGACCATTTAAATACTTTAGTCAAAGTATCCTCTTTAAACAATACAGGCTTTATTTAGATAATAAGCTGATCAAGCAGACAGGTTAATTATCTGCCCTCAGCAGGATATGCACGTTGGTCACAGCTGAAAATCAAAACTATTTTTGCAGTAAGTTCTACAAAACAATACTGTAATGTGAATATAAAATTCAAAATTGAACCATAAAGTGAAAATCATTGAATAATAAGTCTTAAGTATTTAGAACTAGAAGGAAATTAGCTAATATTCATTTTTAAAAATTCAAATAATAATCTTAGCAGAAATAGAATCACTAAAATATTTTTTTTTTTTTTGTAACTTGTGAAAGTACAAATCACGGCAGCTTTTGGATAGCAATCTCTTGAGCTTCTAATTATTTACTTATTTAGTTGCTCAGTAGGAAGGTAGCAAAAATTATGTTACCATCCTTATGCTAAAAGAGGTTTCACAGCATTTGAGTTAAGAGCAGCCTGGCCTTGACAGTAGTTTGCTGTACCAGAAGGCAGATAGCATAGCACAGGAAAAGAGCCTAGGGGCATTAGTGTAATCCATCGAGGTTAAAGTAGGAAAGCTAAAATTATTTAATACTTTTTAAGCTCACAGTACAGTGAGTGGTCTGTTGCTAGGAAGCAATCCTGGCTAAAAATACAGCTCTTTTTAATATGCTGACTTTATGTCTGAAGAACGCCGGAAATGGGTCTCACTGAAGGTATTTCTCACGCCCCTCCTCTCATTCCATAGAGTCACCAATTCACATTCACAAATGGATGAACCTCAATTGCTCCTCAGCCTGAAGGTTATGTGTGACCAAGGAAAAGTCAAGTTCAACAGCTGGGTGATCTTTAATAACATCTTGTCAAGAGTGCCCACATGAGGGGACCCATGTTAATAAGTAAAAACTCTTCAAAATTATAAGATTTAGAGTTCTGATGCCCCAGTCTGACCATAGATTTGCCACCACGAAGGAAGAATTTTCTCCCAGGAACCTGAGAACCCAGGGAGAGGCTGACTGCCTGGGGAGATCCTCTGGGGGAAATTGAGGGATACAGTAAATGGTCCCAAACTCCTCCTTGCATGCCATGATACATTCCCATAAATAAGCAGCATTTGCCCTGTTCTGTGAAAACAAAAGCATTTGACTGTCCTAATTTACAGCTGTAAACAGGTGAAGAAATTCTTAGACATGCAAATTAAAAATTTAAAACCTCAGAAACAGTGCTGAGGAGTTGCACCCATTTAGCTCTCAGAAAATGACCAGTTCTACAGTAATACTGGAGCAGTAAGTTCAGCACTGTTAAGGAACACAACTTGCCAAAACATGACTTGCAAGGGATGAAAGTGCCACAAATAACTTGAAAAATGTGACCCTGGTCCTTTCAGGAGGGTCTGGATGAAGCCACAGGTGTTACATTTTGTGCAACAGATACACAGTCACACTTCAGATGATAAACAATATATTAATGAAAGAATAAGATATATATTAAGCACAGACTTGCAAAGGTATCATGAATTACTGTAAGCAACTTGAAGACTTTGAGCACAAAATATTATGCTGGTCTGTCTATTCCACACTGTTTAGTGAATGCATTCTTTTAGTAAATTGTGACACAAACCCGTGTTTCTCAGTAGCTTCAGTGTCTCTGAAAATGAATGTACAAGTAGAAATTGATGATGGCTTTAAAATAAATAGTAAATAATGTATAATGGTTTTCTTTAATTACTAGATAAATTTCCTGTCAATATTTACTGTTATTGCAGAATTATTTTGAAATTCAACTTTACTTTTTATGTTTTTACTCTGCAATCCTTTTTCCTTCCTAGGTGGTTTTCTGCTGGAAAGGAAGATAAGTTCTCACAGCTAGTTCCGCCTTCAGATTTTTGAAAAGTTCATTATTTTTTTGCTAAAGTCCTTTTCTCCTGTCTTAAGTAGAGAACAGCCTGGCCACGCTTTTAGTTGAGAACCTAGTTTGTCCCCATCGAACAAGCAGGTGATTTTCTCTCTTATGTTCAGAAACATTACATTTGGAATCCTGCACTTACCAGTCAGCAAACAGTCCTCTGCATCACTGAGGTATAAAACTCTACCTCTTCTCATTCTCTAACACACTGAGTACTTGGCATCTTTAGGGAGGAATTTTTTCTCTTTGCATTTTATATTCTCTGTCAATTTGCACATTACAGCCACACAAGAAGTGGACATCTAACTAGGCTACTTTTTGTGTAGCTTGATGCAAGCCATGGCTGATACCAGAAATAACAGGAACCATATGCTTTGGAAGCACAATGGTTTTGAATAGCTTTCTTCAACCTCCTCCCATTTTGGGAGGCACATGCACACAAGAAAAATCCTATCAGAATGTATGTATTAAGTAGTTAATTATGGACTTGGGGAATTATCTACGTATTTTTACAAATTACAGTCTGGCAAGTCTTACAAATTTCAACCTAAACTACAGTTTTAACAGTTCCCTTAAATCTTGTGTTAATGATAAACACACCTGGGTCAGGGCAATTGCAAGCAAAGGTACAGGCTGGGCAGAAAATGGACTGCAAGCAACCCTGAGGAGGACTTGGGGTTGTTGGTGGATGAGGAGCTCAACACAAGCTGACACAGTGCACTCGCAGCACAGAAAGCCAGTTGTGGGCTGTATTGAAAAACCGTGCGGGCAGCATGGGGAGGGAGGGGATTCTGCCCCTCTGGTCTGCTCTGGTGAGACCCCACCTGCAGTGCTGCATCCAGCTCTGGGGTGCCCAGCATAAGGACATGGACCTGTCGGACTGAGTCCAGAGGAGGCCACAAAGATGATCAGAGAGCACCAACCCCACGAAGACAAACTGAGAGAGTTGAGGCTGTTCAGCCTGGAGAAGAGAAGGCTCCAAGGAGACCTCAGGGCAGCCTTCCAGTATCTAAAGGGAGCTGACAAGATAGCTGGAGAGGAATTTCTTACAAGAACATGCACTGATGGGACAAGGGGAATGGTTTTAAGCTGAAGGAGGGCAGATTTACATCAGACATTAGGAAGAAAGTCTTCACTGTGAGATTGATGAGGCACTGGAACAAGTTTCCCAGAGAAGTTGTGAATTCCCCAACCTTAAGTTCACAGACCATCACACAACATTATAATTAACTAATCTGAAATGCCTGAGTTACTGCTAAAGAGCTTTTTCATTCCTTTTCCTTAAAAGTGCTGTATTTACAACAGAGAATTTACACCATCACAAGGAGAACATCATTTCCCAGAGCCAATGTGTTCATTACTTATGATGTAACTTGCAGCATGAGGAGTTCCTTTTCCTTGAAAACTTCATAGTACAAAAATACAGTAGCTTCCATTACTGTGGGAACATACCACATTTCTCATAGGATTCAAAGTATTTCCCCTAGCAACAATAAACTTACAGAAAAGATACAAAGGAGTAGTTAAAAGCATTCGCTGTAAGTGAAAAGTAATCCTTAATTTACAATCATGAGCTAGTCTGGTGCCATTCCAGTCATAAATATGCAGAAATTACTCCAGTAGTTGAGAACAACTGGGGTTTAGATTTCTACTTAAGCGATTTTTAATTGTTTTTTTCTAAAGAAGGCAATGTGCACATTTTTAAGATTTATTTTAGTTATAAACACATTTTAAAGGAGGTACTTTGAAAAATAAACCAGAAACTTTGTCCCTTGAAAGAGGTCACTTACAAAACATCTCTTAAAATAATCTCTTTCCAATTTACCAAGATGGTAAGGGAAATTTACAGGAAAGGCTGCAATTCAAAAGGCATTTTTTCATGAGCGCTTAAATCATCCAAAAAAATAGTTGAAATTAAAACCTCCATCCTTAGTGGGATCTGATCCCTTAGCACATTGTTGTTCCAGCAGCAGTTCAGGTTTAGAGAGGTACCAGTGCCTCATCTACCCATCAGCACATGAAACCTTTTCCTCCCTCCCCCACCAAACCTGCACATGTGTGTACACAGTGTGCAGGTAACCCTATCAGTAGGGTGGTGTAAGGCACCCATATTACCTGGGCAACACTGTCAGACATACCAAAATCAGGACAAACTGGGGAAAAAAGTGATTAAGGGGACAGCTGTTTTTTGGATGAGAATCAGGGTGAGAAAGGGGAAGATCTCAGGAGGAAATAAGCGATAATAAGAACTGGCAGATTGATGCAGTGACTGATGGTGTTTTGGGGGTGCTTATCAAGCACCCCCAAACCCGGGTCCTTCCACTGACAGCTTAGAAATGAGGGTGCTGGGTTAAACAGTGCTAGGCTATTAACAGGGACTGGCTTTGCTTCAGACAGAGAAGTACTTCCCTCCTCGCAGCCACCCCACTCCAGCCATGCACAGCAGCTGAACACTCCACACGGGTCCCTTCAAAACCCTGCATAGCAGCAGTGCCTGGTCACACCACTCAGTTCACAGGCCCAGGGACTGCAGCCTTGGGGGCTGCTGCTGGATCACTGGACTTGCTGATATAAAATAAACTTCCCACTTGTTTTGGAAAGGTGAGACATCAGTTTTATTCATTTAAAAGACTTCCAATGCAACAGTGTACAGAGGTGATTGACTGGTAACATGAGATTTTCTGATAGAGGAGAACAGGCCAATAATATATGCATTACAGCGCAGCCCACATTCCCTGTCGCGCAGCCCACATTCCCTGTCATCCCTAATGCAGGTGAAAAGACTGAAATGTCTGATCTGGTGACAGTGGAGAAAGATGTTGTGTGACTGATGCTATTTTACTCATCACAAATATAGTATAACCATACCTAGCATTGTCTCGCAGTTACACAGCACACAGAGGTTACATCAGAACAGATTTACTGACTTCAAACAAGCATTCAGAGATAATTACTTAACCTTACAGGACAATATTAAGCATTTGACAGAGCTGACGACATTTGAAATGATACTTGAGAGTACAGTTTGTTCAGAACAAAGTTGGAAAGTCATTTAATAGATTTTGCTCTACCACTGTGTCATTTTGCCAGGAACTGAAGAGCACATCCCCATTCTGCCCTGTCCCCTCCCCTGCTGCTTTGTTGGCCAAGGTACTGGGAACACTTCAAAATATCTGGCAATCCAACACTTTTCTACTTACTCTTCATATCAAAGCTTGTAGGAGAACTCAATTAAGTTTATGAGCTTTCGTAAGTGACCTTGCAAGGGCCCAATTGTCAGCGCTGAAATAGCTGGCACACAGCTTGTTTAATTTCCGTTTACAAAGGGAAAAATTTCCTAACACAAGTTTCTGTGATATTGAGAAGCATTTTACAATTATAATAAACCAACAAAAATTTGTCTAAACTCTTAAAATTAAAGCTACCTAAGTGAAACTGTTATAGACCATAGTACTACATTAATAATATATTCATAGTACATTAAAACTTTTTAACAGTTAAAAATAGATATTTTTATTGTTTTCCATGAAAGAATACAATTTATCAGTTGCTGAATTAAAAATCTGCTATAGCTGGCATGGTGATGGGTGATGATGTTTCTTTTTCCTATAAAAAATCTGCTCCTAAAAATATGGTATTTTTAAAGGAAATTAGTATCTATTCTATAATTATATTTTGCCTCATTAGCTTCATTCTCTATCAATTGTTAATGACTCAAAAGAATATCATGACACTGATGTCTTCTAAGCACAGTATTCCATGCATGAATTCACACTAAGTACTTAAAAATTCCTGTTTTGTCAGTGCTTAGAAAGAGATCAAGACATTAAATACCATCTCAATTTCTGTACAATAGAAAGTATGATAAAAATTACACAGAAGTGCTGCACTCTTTTCCAACTGATAAATGAAACAGAACCAAAAAATTAGTTGTGTGCTCTGTGGGAAACAAGGTACAGTATGTGAGCAACTTCAAAGTCTGCAAATCAAGGTTTTTGTGAGAAGAAAAAACGAGTTCTTGAATTAGAGTGTTGTACAATGGTGCTTCTGCTTCATATTCATCATCTGAATCACGGCAGACCATATTAACTGTTGTTCTAATATCTTACAACTAATAAAGACAATAATTATGATGAGGCATTCCAGCAACATCCCATTTCACCAACAGGCAAGAGGAGCTCTAGGACTAGATTGAGATGATGGTTTATAAACAGTAAACGGTTTCTCAAAAGATGTCGTATCTGATTCATGCCTTCCAATATGAAAAAAATAAAGTAGGTATCAGCAGCTGGGATAACAGTACTTTGTTTTCCCTCTTCCCTTTGTATTTTTGAGATTTCATCCTGGTTTTTCTGATGTCTTTAGACATTCTTGCATCTTTAGGGAGGAACTTTTAACTTCAAGGACATCTGAATGGCCCTTTTCAGATAAAGAAAGAGTAAGAACATTTGGTACTTGGAGTTTTACAACATGAAACCATATTCAGAAGTGCAGCTATGAACAAATCTGTAAATAATATCTTGCATAGTATTGCAAGTGCACTCAAATGACCCAACATAGAGCCAAATGGCCCTTTTTTTTTAATGAGAGCTTCCTCTCAGTCATAAGGAGATTATGTTCTTTGAATGCATCCATATCAAATTATTTACTAGTCTTATTTTACTAGTCTTATTTTAAGAAGTGACATTTAATGGTGCTTAACAAAAACATTATTCTCAACAGGAGTACCTAGTACACTAAGCAGCGCTTTATATCTTCCACAGAAGCACACGGGTAAGGTTGGAAGGGACCACAGTGGGTCATCTGGTCCAACCTCTCTGCTCAAGGAGGGCCACACCCCAGAGCACACGGCACAAGATTGTATCCAGATGGCCCTTGAATACCTCCAGTGAAGGAGACTCCACTCTGTCTCTGGTCAACCTGTTCCAGTGCTCAGTCACCCTCATGGTAAAGATGTTCTTCTTCATAATTCAGGTAGAACTTCCTGTGCAACAATTTCTTCCCACTGTCTCTTGTCCTATTGCTTGGCATCCCCAAGAAGTGCCTGGTCCATCCTCTGGGCACCCTCCCTTCAGATACTGAGAGAGATAACATCTGCTCTCAATTGTCTCTTCTCAAGGCTGAACAGGTCCAGCTCCCTTCTTTATTCAATATGGGGTAGATATAGAGGGAAATCAAACAATAAAACCTCAAAATTAGCAGAATACTTAACAGAAGTCATATCAAAAAGTACAAGTAACTCTTTGCCATAGCAGTTATTCCAGTGGAAGAAAAAGACCACAAGACAGTAAAACCTGCAAGTATTAAACACAGATGAGCCCTGCAACAAGATAATTCCCACATGAAGAATATGGTATTGGTTTGGAATGCTGAATACTAAAAAACCGAGGTGTTTGCAAAGAAATTCCTACTATTTTCTAAAAATTCTGAAGACAACAAGATATTATTACAGAAACTATCAAAGTGTCTGTTGAAGTTTATTATATTTAATTTACTTAATAAATTGACTACAAACATTGTGCATTTAAGAACCAGCTTCTGTAACATGGGAGAAATCTCCCACAGTGGGATTTTCCTGGAAGAAAAGCCAAAGACATGCTGAAATGAAGAAACAGCATTCAGCCTGGAAATAGGGCAAGAATTCAATATACTGTATCTATTAGAATACTCAGATACTTATTTACCAAAGCCAGCACGAATTGAAAAAAATTAGGAAGCAGAGTGGGAAGTCCAATATAAAGGCCATCCCTTAAGCCTCTGCAGAGAAGGCCTCACTGACAGGCACTAGGTACAGGTCTGGATTTTCAAATTCTTGAAATCTAGAACTTTTACAGCACTATTTACTTCTTCCCTGTTTTTCAGGTGGAATTATTTTCATTCCCTAATGTCCTTTGAATCTCTTCTCTCATTTTCACGATGTTTTCATTTGCAACAGAAAGCATTTATAAATCATGTATAATAGAAAAGAGAGATTTTCACCACCAATGTGTATCTTTGGACTGTAGCCTACATTTCCAATTATGTAACTTTTTATTTGTACTTTTTTTTTCCTCATGCGTGACACACCTTTGCATACCTTTGTCCAGATTTATCTAGTCTAGTAATGAACTGTTGTATTTTGTGTTAACAAGTGTTGATGTTATTTTTATTCTAAAGAAGACATCTTACTAACACAGATTACTGACAGCTGATGATCATTCAGAGAAACTATGTTAACTGTGCTGCTGGTTTTTTTAATTGTGGTTATTTTTATCACAGCCTTTTCTACCATAATAAATAATAAAAATCCATGGTTTATTTGGTTTAGTTTTCTGCACAGTATTACATTCAAATTGCTTCTAAAAGCTCAAAAACAATTTCCACATAGGAAATCCTGTTTGTAGTTTCCTTCAAGACCAGGCTGCCTTGTAAAAACAGAACTTTAAAAGACTTTCAATGTAATCAATATCCCCTATGAAATCAGTATAAAATAGTTAACAATTAGATAAAAATATTCTCCTATGAATGAGTGTACACAGCAAGAAATAAACAGATACAGAATACCTTGAGCATATAATGACTAAATTTCCATGAAATTCTGATCAACAGTATCCATAACTTTATGACTAAAATATGGGCACATTTCTTGAACATTTCTCATGAGCCTTTTTCATTGCATGCATAATTTTCATTCAGCATCACAGGTTACTTGAAGAACCGTATAACTTCATGGGACACAATAACCACAGGACATTACAAGATCTATATACAAACAGAATCTCAGCTGAGATGTAGCAACTGTGCTGAAGACAAGTATTTTTGAAAGGGAGCAGGATGAATTCAAACAGAAAATTATACAGCCTTAGCATACAGCACTAAAAAAAAAACCCTATCAGCTCTAACATTAAGCAAATACAAAAGGATTATAACTTCTCCATCTTCCTCAGTTTTTACAGAGAATTCCTAGGCTGCAGTATGTTCTCAGTCCTAAATGTCCAATATCCATTATTTTGATTATCTTTCTGTTTCCCTTGGCTACCATAATTTTAAGAATAATTTTTCCACTAATGCCCTAATGTTTTGAGTGAAGAATTCATAAATGCTTATGCAGTTACATGTTTAAATTTGTCACGCATCACTGGAAAAATAAACCGTTTACACTTTGTTCACTCTGAGCCCATTTAAGCCTCTAGAAATGCGAGATATTTCTGACAATCTGGCATAAATTGCAACCCCAGTCAGTTTTAATCTTTGCAATTCAAATATAGGAAAATTACATTGCAAATTTATATTGCAAGCACCTCCAATTTTAGTAGGAGCAAAAACCTCTAAGAAGACTAAAAATGAAATGACAGTAGAAATAACTAAACCACTGGAATATACAGCTGGCATTCCTGTATCCAGATTTTAATGTCCAAGGCCAGTACAAGTATTGCTAAGAAAAACAGACACAATTTCTTTTTGTCCACAGATGCATCTGTAATTTCAGCCTCTATTTCATCTCAGACAACATTACTTTCAAACTAAGGTTTGTATTTTTTCCAACACTCTCCTCTGTCCCAGAAAAACTGAAGCTTTCTAAAAATTTCAAGACACTTCAAGGCAGCTCAAATCAGTTGTGACTGGGTCAACTGTTAACTTCTGCTTTTTTATTAACTCTTGATAGTGGAAAAAAACCCACCCTAACTTTTATATCTTAAAAAGTGGAAAACATATTCCTCTTGCCCTCCCCATTATATCTGTGAGGTTACAAAAAGTCCATAGAAATTAGAAGCAGCAATGAGATATCTGCGGTAAATGCTTGTGCATGCTGTTACACAGTATTAACAAAAAAGTACTCTGGGAAAAAATTAACTTCTCCTTACTATATGAAGCCAGTCAACAACAACTTTCTACCTTTAACACAAATCACCCTCAAGACTCTTTAAAACTGCTGCCTGGTAGTCACGACCTCAGCACACTGTACAGAACTGCTAAAATTAATGACAGATTCCAATTTGGAAGGCACCACTAATTTATTTTTCAGACTTGACTGCTTAATGTCAGAGATCATGCAGGCTAAGTCAAGCAGTGTTATCGATAGGGTGCATCACCCCCATCCAGCCCAGACTGGCAGTGGCTCTGCTGGATGAGCAGCCTGAGTGCAATCCCAGCCTTGTGCGCACAGGCCACGACTTCCCGCAGAAACTGCAATCCACGCAGCTCCACTCGCTGGCACAGCCCGGCTGCGCTGGGGATGTGGCAGGATCCTGAGTCCCCTGATTCAAGGCAAAACTTTCTGAAATGTCAGGGAAGCAAGTCCTCTAGCTTACAGCAGACTACTTAAAGTTCTGCATGCCCTGATGACCTTTCTGCTAATCAGATTATGAATGTAGCTCCAAACAAAATCAGTGGGAATTACACTGATAAATAAGTACAAGAAGAAACATATGAAGGGATAATATCTAGCTAAGCTTTTTGCCTTTTCTTTTCTAGTGCTTTTAATCCCCTGAACTTTCTGCAGGACACCACTAGAGCCCCATGCAACCAAAGGAAGACGATCCAGTAGCCACAGGAGCTTTCACAAAATGTCTGCCTCTGAAGGATGGAGACAACCCAGACCTGCCTCTATTAATAGAAAAAAACCTGTGCTGCCAGCAGAGAGATCAAAATTTGTCATCAGAAGTTTGCTGAGGAAGCTTGCTCTATTACGCAGGAATGCTGAGAGCTGTCTCCACTAGAAACTAAGGACTTGAAAACAACCAGAAAGAAGGCAAATTACAATGTCATTTCAGTCAATGATTAGTTGACAGAGTGAGTATTGTATTGCATTAGCCCACACTAGACCAGGACAAGACAGAACCAAAACAGCAACCCACCAATTTACTGAAAAGAAACATAACTTCATAAGCAATGTAATATACAAGATATTTTTTTTCTGTTTTTCACCAATAATGGTGCATTTCAGACAAAAAATATCTACAGCTGTTTCAGCTGTGTCAATCTTTAAATGCCAAGAGCCATGATTTGTCAAAGGATGAAAGTCTTCCATGCAAGCCAGACTTGAATAATCAATTGCCTTTTATGCCACATACTCCTGCAGTTATTGCATGGGTATACCTTTAAGCCCAGAGATACTGTTGCAGTCAGGAGCTCTCTCCACAGACCTTCCATCAAACCCTAGTTTACCCTCTTTCAATAACATTTTAAAACAGTGCTATGAAATGAGCAATAGTTCTATTAGTATTTCACAGACAGGTGACATGTGCACTTTCCATATTTCCTGACTTCATGCACTTTTGCAGTCTCTTCACAGGATCGATACTAACCCACAGCAGAGTAATAGTAATAGCATGCCTGTGAACAGCAGGTACTTCTCTGCAAGTTTTCCTCTCATCCATGTGCCTCAAGAACCTCAGGTGAAGAGAACTTATCCAAGGGAACCTTTTGTCCTCTGTTAGAAGCACATCAAATTCCATTTGTATTACCATTATCTTTCATGTTTCAGGGTAAACATGAAATCATCCTCAGATAATTTCCCTATTATTTCCAAGCTTTTTCTACTGTCTTGTCCTTCAAACTACTTGTTTTATATCCTATTTTCAAACTGATCCCAAGTGTAAAAAAATAGAGCTCTTAATGTAGCCACATCCCCCTCTTTTACTTCTGTATTTGTTTAATCCTTCCTTTCTAACAATATCACATATCTTAAGATTCAAAGCTCTACTTTGTCTTTTTATTTATTTCTTCTCCCTTAGAATTTTATCCCCTGCTCTCTCTTTTTATTTGACTGCACAACACTCCATTTTTTCCCGTTAGGTGATATTTCAAGCATATTTCACCACTTACATTCTATTTTTCTTCTTTTCTCATTCACTTCCTGTACCATTATAACACTACATGTATCATGTTACTTCTTGAGTAATAAAGTGAGATAGAAATATCAATCCCTTTTATTAGCTGAGGGAATTCATCAGGAATTACAATTTCATTAATTACATAAAAGTCAGTCTTCCTCCTCTGTAAACTCCACTCCTTCGAACCTGAGTGATACAAGGTGTGCAACAGAGCATTATTAAGCAAGAAGACAGAGATAAAAGATACTATGCAATCAAGAAGATTTATCTCTTTAATACCAACACTGACAATTCAATTTAAATATTAATAAAAACCAGAAATATACTATGTGTGCACTCACAAGCATCCTACTTACAGTAACAACAATGCTGCAAATTTCCTACCCACCCCAAACTGTGTTTCAGGGAAGAAGAGTTACTCTACCAAAGAGCCACACAGACTTTGCTCTTTTTTTGCAGTGGGTACCACAAACTAACTACTGACAGCAGAGCATGGCAGGCAGCTCTACAGCTTTCAGCTAAAGAGCTAGAATTTATTTGGGGTATTTGTGGCTCAATGACCTTTCTGCTCAGTAGGTTGCCTTGGCACAGAGTCAAGGTTTGTGGCCCTCCAGCAGGGCTCGTACAGTTCCAAAGGCCAGAGGATGCTTAGCTAGGTAAAAATGGCTGTAGTTAGAACACTAAAATGATGCTGCCCTTGAAAATTACATCAGGTACACAATTAAATGTCTTTTACAGAATCCTGGAAGGTGCTTACTCCTCTAATATACTGGTATAACAGACTAGCCAAGTAGTTTACAGAAACTATAGAGGAGATATCTTTCCTTAACATGCATAGAACCGTATTTTGAAGATGCTATGGTATTTCAAATTTCCAAGTTCCTTTATTTTCAGTTCTCACAGCCATCTGCTGCTTAGGTCAAAAACATAGTTTAAAGAAATACGCCATGTCCCATAGCTGCATTTATTGTAACCTACTGCCTTTTCCACAGGTATAGGTCCTAAATACAGTTGTCACAGAGCTCAAAGGTAGCTTTGTTACATAAAGTAACAATCAAATTGCTTATATTAGACAATGAAAATTAAATTTGTGTCAATAGGAGTCAGTTTAACAAAATTATTCCATTAGGGATAATTAAATGAATTCATTTTGCAAATCAAATATAAAAACCCCAAGGCATTAGATGACAAACAGATTTTACAGTCATCTTGTCTAGGTCAGCCTCAGTTCTTCCCAGTAATTTTCTGAAATATTCATATGTGGCAGCACCAACAGCCATTAGAGAGAGAAAAGTGAAAATATTCTCTACCTAATTTAAAACTAAAGTCCCCACAGCTCCTAGAAGACCATTTAGTGCCTTTAAAAAGCCAGATGCCACACGTAGCAGCAACCAAAGCTTTCCTCACAATCACAAGCACAAAACCAAGGCTGATATTCACAGAACCTGTATCAAAGATATGGAGATCCATCAAATGCTCTCTGAAGCACTTCTGGGAAAGAAACAACCCACTACAAAGTTGACGACGCCTCAGCTCTTGAAAGACATTAGATATTAACTTCTAAGCCTTGCAGTTTCTGAGGTGAGGGTCCTTGCAGCAGTCAGAGTCTGTCAGACACACTGGTGCAAAACGTTAGCAAAGGTCATAGAAGCTGCCTAGTTTTTAAGGACTGTAGTAGGTTTGGGTTTTCTTTTCCACAGGGGAAGCCATTCATGCAGACACCTTGAAGAGGAACTATAAATTATGCAGGCAGGAGTTTTTCTGTAAAAAGATACACCAGCATAGCGTCGTTTCTGTCCTTAAGAACATTATATGCTAAAGATACATGGATCAAATGCCAACTTCAATTACAGAATAGCAAAGATTTGGAAAACACTCTGATTCAGCAAAGTAGTTGCCAAAAAGTGGCCAAAATCTTAAGTTTTAAGCAGGTGAAAATTAAACTGAAATTTCAGCAGATGTCAAAGCATCTTGCTAGATTACAGCCAAAATATTTATCATGCACTTTTATGTTTGTGATTCAGCTTGCGACCCTTGTATTTTCACTGCATATGCACAAAGGTCAAGATCAAATCCCGAGACTTCCAGAGTTAAAACCCAGATTTTCAAGGAGTTCAAGTTAATCTCCACTTGTTGGGATTTAAACCAAGCGATACTTTGAGCAGGTATCTGATTCTTTAAGGTGCCCTTGTACTTCACTGTACAGTATGTCAGATTTTCAAAACATTAAAGCATTAAAAAAAAAAAATCACTATTCTTATTTGTTTTAAGCATCCTCAGAGCAATAGGTATTCTTTTTCTCAATTAAAGTACTGGTCACAAATTATACTTACTAAAGCAGTGATACTTTCCATCACCTAATAGTGAATAACTTTTATATTATATTGCCAAAGACAGATGAAGCGATTAAATGCCCGCAAGAAAACCAAAGGGAAAGAGATGAATGCAAGACTTAGATAAAACTATCTCCATCCTTTTATAGCTATTAATTTCTTCATTTTGCTCAAACAACTATCCAGTTACAACTGTAAATTACTAAGAGAATACACTTAGTTAAAAATGAAGTCAGAAATCATTACAGAAAATTTTTGCAGAAATTTTATTTGTAGTCTTTATTAAAAGGAAAACATAGTATATGAAGTAGAAGTAATCCCAGATGCTACAGTGGTTTCAACGCAACATCTATTTCTTTATATAGCACACAGTTGCAATCATGTAAGTTGTCATTTTTGCACTGGAATTTTCAAATCAGTTTATAGTTTATACATTTCAAATGTGCAACTATGGGTTTAGTGAAACAATTAAAAGTCATTAATGTCCGCAGTGGAGGGCTATGCTATAATAGATAAACTCTGTATCAATCATCCAGTTGAAATGATTACCAAAATTTACCATTTTCATGACAGCATATATCTATTTCCTTTTTTTATGAAAATTGGTAATGAAAGGATGGAGAGCAAGAAAGGACTTATTTATTTTATCCTTGGTGACCATTCCACAATGCAGAACTATGGGTAAGAGTAAGTATTTCAGCATTCTCCAACATAATCACCAGAAATAGGTATTTGAATATCTAAATATACCTTATATTTAAACAGCCAAACTTGGAGCCCATCATAGCTGCAGACATATGAGATTTCTACTTCCAAGAAGAGACACTGTGTATGTGAGCAGTTTATCCTTCAGTACATAAATTGGGGGATACAAACATCTGTCAGCTAGGCTCACATCACAGCCTACTTCATGAACACACTTATATTTCTAAATAATCTGAAACTTAATACATTTTCACAGCAGGGAAGGGAATGATTCTGAACCTCAGAGCTGGCAGTGACATCCTTTACTCCTGAACAACCCCAGCACTGTAGACAAGGTAATGCAGTTATGGGGAACACTTGGGGCAATATTTAGGACTCAGTGAGATCACTGAAGAAGCCCTAAAGCTATCTACTGAGCAGTTGCCAGCATTTCCAGGACTCTGCATGGAACTGGGATTTGATGATACTGTGCTTATTCGGTAGACCAGACTGTGCGCTGGTAGAGTTGTATAATCATATATGATGGGGGTTAGCAAAGGGCACTGTTACTTACCCAGGAATTATATTTCACGGCTTACTTTATTCCCAGCAGGAATCCTAGTTTCTGATACAGAAATAATGGATGAGGACAAAATAACAAGGTATTTTCTTATTTAAAAAGAAGAAAGTCAACAGAAAAGACACTGAACGTGGACTCCCTCATCCTACAGTGTATTACAACTTATTACAACATACTGGAACAACTCCTGGTACTTTTTAAATAGTGTTTGAAGATGTGAATCATACTACATAGAAGAACACCTACAGTATCAAACCACTGAAATATAAAAAAAAACAGAAATTAAACTACAGTTATTCATTAATCCCTTCAAAATCTTTAAACCTTGCTCTTTAAGTCTGCATCCTAAAAGCCACAAAAATTTTTCAATTGATGTAAAAGCATGTAACACAAACCCTTTACTAGAATAGATGGAAAGTATATATAATAAACAAGTAAGTTTGAAGTCTGTCATAATATTTCCTAGTACAGTTCCTTCAAAATACCAGTGTTCAAAATTATGTGATTTTTTTCTTAACTCCTAGAAATATTTTAAATAATTATGATCTTAATGACTTATAATCTTTTAATCTACCTTACACCTCAGTCTGTCTAAGTTTATACTTCCACATATATAGAGAAAAGCATATTCATATATACCTGAAAAATCCATACTTATAGAAACTTTATTCATGCTTCTGTACTTACCCAGGACACATTTTTAGCCTTGGGTGTTTTTAGCATGGCAACATGCAAGGCTGAAACAACCAACAACAGCCCCACCAGCATGGAAAGTCAAGTGGAGGAGTAGTCCAGGTGCTGTGGTTCAGGGTGTAGTCCAGGGTGTAGAGTTCCTTAGCCTGGCTGACACAGGCGCACTGAGCATGTGGTCAGGTACAAATAAAAAAAGTCATTTTTCTTCCCAATTTACAATCCAGTCAAACCAAGACATATCTGTCTTCAGCAGCAGCTGGCTGTATTTCTGTTTATCCATGAAATCCAAAGTTGTCTCTTCTCTTTGAAAAGTTAAAAGCAAAAGTCAAAGGGACTTAGTCCCACAGACACCTCACCCGTCCAGTGAGAAAATGCAGAGTCCAGTTATCCTCCAAGCTTCCAGCTTGTAGGAGAACGAAGCCCAGCACTGGAAGCCACTCGCCTTCAGAGGATGTCAAAGACACACACAGTTGCTGGCTGCACTGTTTAACTGCTGCTATGCTTGAATATTTCACGACCCCAGGATCTTTAGAGTAATAAAGAGAATTAGGATCTCGATGTCAATAAATAATGCATGCCAACAGCTCGGGCAGGTACCTGTTGCACCATCCGTGCCCGCAGCGTGGTGGCTGCCACTCCGGCCCCACAGAGGGCACCTGTTCTTGCAGCACCCTCCTGCAGCACTGGGCTCACCGCCGGCACAGACGCGTCCCAGAATGGCAAGCAAAGGCAGAAAATCACTGTTCCTGCTCGTTTCTCTTTGTTCCTCTGCCCTTCTGTCCTTTTACTTTTACCTCCTGTCAATCTAGATTACCAGAACAGATCCAGGCTAAATTTTGCAACTATCAGTAGTGATTAGAGTGAGTTGATTGAAATCGGATTATACAGGAAGACCTCTGCTTCCTCACTCAGCACACGGGCCAGTACCATTTGCAAAATACTTATGCTTCACTGCACAGTATGAGAGCATTTGGAGCAGTCCATTATAAGAGAAACAGTGCAGTGAAAACAAGCCAGACTGCACTGTCTTTACAAACAAGAGAAAAAGGATCCTATTTTCAGTAGCTGCACGAATTTACAGGGGAGTGTTTCAGACCATTTCCAGGTGGAAGAGTTCGTTGGAGTCTCATGGATTCACCAGAAAGCACAGTATATCAAAGAGTGGCACTATGTACCTAAAGTGCTCTGTGTACCTGCTTGCTACTGCTCAGATACGGATCCAGTCCAAATGTACCTACGTGGCATCTGAGCACTGAACTTGTGAGAAGCATCATCCTTTCCTGGGAGAACATCTGCAAATCCTACTGACAGTGCCTGCACAACTCACCACGAGCATTTAATTCAAATGTGCTTTTTCCAAAGCATGTCATTAAATGTACAAGGAAGGTGACCTGCCTGAACCATATTCAAATATATATATTAATTTAAATACAAATATGAGCTATGAGGTAAAAAGGTACGGTACCACCCCAAAATGGTGATATTTTATCTTGAAAAGAAGAAAACAAAACACAAAACAGAAAAGAAGGTGGTGAAACAGAACAAGGGAGCAATCTGATAAAAAGCAATTACAAAAATGTACAAAATTAAGTCCAGCTGACAGATACTCTGTGACAGACAGATGCAGTTTGCATTACAACATACCATTTTTCTAGGACTTCCTAAATAAGAACTTAATATTATTATCTACTCATGATACAGACCTAGATTATGCTTCAAGCATCATCTGTCACTTTACACTGATTATTTAATGTATTTGCATAAATGCAATGGGTTTATGATTCCAAGAATTCAATTTGTGGATGGTTCATAATTTGCTTGTGGGTATTAAAATAATATTAAGGTCTTTTCCAAGGTGGCCACATAAACTTCTTATTTTGTTAAAAGAAACTCTAGAAACTGCTTATGCGACTAGAGCGGAGATAAAATGTGTGTATTTCCCACTAGAAATAACTATCTGATTTCTAAATACTCATAATCTTCTGCTTTCTGCAGTCCACATTGTAGGTAATCAGAAGCTAAGTCTGGTACACTCTGCATTGAATATACTAGAAAGAAGGTTTATATGCACACAGTTTTAAATTAGATCCCCCTTTTTTCCTAAGTCCACTCAGTCTCATGGAGCTGAAGGAATATCTGTAATTTTAAATGACTGAGACTAAAATAAAAGAGTGGATGATTGCCTTCACTAAGTGCACTGAGATTCAAATTCTAGTAGTTGGACGGGTGGAATACAAAGGTGTATGACGGGATATAAATCCAGCAGTGTGGAAACCTTATGCAGTGAAAAATTCTCAATGAGATGTTAAGCAGTTATTGGAAACAGTTCTGTTTCAAATATACCATGTCTAGACATATTAAAGAAAATATTTCACAGAGAAATTACTTTATTCCATTCTGACAGTTAAAGAATATAAGTCTAGAGTCTGTTACATTAGCATCGAACACAAAGGTATCCTACAGTACTGTCACTGATGTAGAATGGATTAGATCAGATCTCTCCCAATATACTGTGACAATAAATATACACTTGGTCCTATACATATAAGCTGAAAAACAGCTGGCATTTGAACTTTCTCCTTAATATTAACTCAGTTCACAGAATTTTAGAGCAGCAGCGGCTAATGGCTTGCCAGACGTGCTCAAATAAAATGAACTAAATTTATTCCCTCACACAGAAGGATTTTGAAATACTGAATTTTACTTTAAGCAGCTAAATTAGTGTCAATGGCACACATTAAAAAAATCCTACTGCTAAAATATAATGAAATAAAAAACAACAAAGGTTGAAAATTTAGATGCTAACAAGACTAGAAAGTCCAGAAACTAACCCTGTTATAAGTAGGACCTATGGTGCAATTTTTAATTCCAGAAGACACAAATCTCATTGTAGAAAACAGAAGGTCCTCATAAGAGGAACAATGCTGAACAATAAACCTAAAATGACAGAAATATTCTGCACCATGCATCCTCTCCTTTCTGATGTGGCACTTTTTGTACAGTCACTGCAACATTCGATAGTTTTTCTGTCTTTAATGAGCATGTTTTCAGAAGATGCTTGTGAGGGAAGCTGCTGCTGTTATTCTCATTTGATAGCCGGAATATAAATTCCAGATGAGTCCATTAGTTAATGAGGAATCTAGTCTGAGAGGATTCTGGTCTGATCCTTTCAAGAATTTAACATTCTGTAATGCTTTCTGTATTTAGAGCACACTTGTGGACTTTCTCTGTATTGCATACTCAGCAGTTCTGCACACAAATCTTCATCACTTCAGTTTTGAGATCACAGACCTGTTTTAAGCTGGGTATTCCTAAATGCTGGTACAGAAGACACTTGAGAGTTTTAACAGAATTTCTGATTTAAGCAAAATGTTCAGCCTTGCCAAAAGCCAAGTAAGCACCAAATCTATTTCCATTTTATTCATAAAACTATCCTCTCTCTTCCTGCCCTACATTTACTTAGTTAGCTCTGCCTTCAGAAACAAAGTGATGTCTCATATCAAGAAAATTTTTTTTCCCTGAATATCAGCCATCCAGTGATGAATACAGCCGTGGTCTCAGGAAAAAGAGCATTTGGCTCTTGGTCTTTAAATACCACATTACAGCATATACACAGAATTCTAGGGTGTTTTAGCTTTCAAATAACTGACTTCCTAATCTCAATGCTTTCTCATGCAAGGTTTTCCTTTTTTTATAGGTTTTAGTAAAAGTTCCAGCACCATCACCACCAGAAAAGAAACTATATGAATGTATGCACTGATTTGGATTGCAACAAGCTTCACAGCCACTGTCCTCAGTTCAGAGCTATGGCTGAAACAGATGCATGTTACCCGAATCATTCATTTTGGCTCTTCAGAATAAGCAGATGCTGGAATTAATGTGTCTTCTCTCTAGATACGAAACAGAAATAAGACTGTGACCTTGCAAAAAAATGCTTCAAATTCACTCATTAAAGTCTGTAAAGCAATTAGATGAACATTATAGGACTGCACTGCTTAATGAAGATCATTAAAGAAAAGCCTTCACAAACATAACACACCGTGACATGGGCTGCTAAAACCATAATTACTATTCTTTACACAGAGAAATGGCCAGGCCTCAGAAAGGATGAGACACATGGTCTGCTTACTGATAGTGGAAAGATACTGCAGCTCAGACACTGTGCCCTCCTGCTGCTGTCCCCAACAGCTCTGCATCTCACTGGTCATCCCTCCCTGCTTCCAAGTGACTCGTGACTGCACAGCCCAGCTGCTGAGCTCCCCTCCAAGTCCTCTGACTCCCGTCCCTCCCCTGAGTCACCGCTAGAAGTGCTATCAGCACTCAGCCAAACTAAGGACAGCAGCAGACCAACCTCTTGCTTGAGGCAGATCTCCACAGCCCCACAAATCATACTTGTAACTACTGTTTCTTAAAGGATCAGCTTATTTCCTCTAGGCTCATTCAAAATAAAAATCTTCTGGAATATAGGCCATGGTTGTACAAAACTTCCAAGTTGCACAATTCCGAGTCAATGTGCATGGGATGAATGGAGGAGTCAGGTAGCAAGGCAAGAAGGCTGCTGCCCAGCTGCTACAGCCCAGCAGAGAGGGAAGAAAATGGGATGGATTTACAAAGAGCTCCCAACTGCAAAGCTGTAAAACCAGCCAAAATGCAGATAACTCAAAGTTTGATTCAAAAATGTTTCTTCACCATTTGTCATAGTTTATAATCATCATTCACATTTTCAAAGTACATTATCTGAGATACTGCAGCTGACTCAGGGATGATGTTTCTCAGAACAGGAAGAAATTCTATGGATATTAATAATCTACAGTATCTGTTCCTGTAGTTAATTTCTAAGGTTGGTAGGCTAAAAACTTATTTCCATATCTGTCCTATTCAGCTGCACCAAAAAAAAAAGTGTTTTATAATCATGCAGGAAAATGTAAAAAAAGTGGTTCACAACAAGAAAGGGAAAACAAAAAATATCTTATTTTTACTGGCTTCTGCACCATGCTTTAGAAGTAAATGAAAAATTCACATTAGATATTTATAAGTAGAAAATTAATTACACGCTCACGGCAAATGAAAGCTTAAAGAGTATGTAAATGTAGTATTTCAGTGGTATTTCAATTCATTGTATATAAATAATATTGGAAGTACTAAAAATATTCAAAGAACTAAAATTCAAGAGTTTCTGAGTGTCACACATTAAATTGTATTCAAAATCACTAAGAAAACATAATCAAAAGAAACTATCAGTAATTAACGGCGAGGCAAATCAAACCTTTTTGTAAAATAAGATGTACTGCATGTTAAGAAAGGTATCAATTCCTGAAGTAGATTATTAATTCAAAGAATGCTTCTACGTAACAAAATTCCTCAAGCCTTGGTGAGCAAAAGGAGTTCTGGTATCTCTCTTTTTAAAAATGTAGTAATTGTTTCTATACCTGAAAAGTTTTGTATAATTCTTATACAAGAAAATCAAAAGTACAGTGAGTACACTATTGAACCTACTACCCCAACCCATCCATGTGCATCTCTCACCAAAATATATTTACATTAAATGGTTTTTAATGCACTTACTTGAATAGCTGTGTAATATCCTTTACTATGAGTTACTGACATGACTTAAATATTTTCTTTTTTATTTTTCTATTCTTTGTCCTATGACCACTCAAACAGTTCCTTCAGCATACACAAAGAGACAAAAAAAAAAAAAGGAACCGACCCATGTGCAATATTTTATACAACAAAACAACAAAAACATTGTACACACGCAAGCAAAGCCATGAAAAGTACAGCAGTGCTTGGGGAAACAAAAATTTATTTTAACTTTTTCTTTACTTACTCTAATTAAATACACCATCAGATGATACTGTTTTCCTGTGGCCATCAATTGAAAAATGTCATGGACTGAAAAGCCAAATACCCTAGCATATAGCAATAACAGAGTTTATTAGATGTTGCTGTTAGACAACATCATCAAGCATTTCAAGCCCAAATTGCTAAAAACAATGGAGTTTAGAAGAGTGTTATTCAAAATCACTACTAGAACTGTGAAAGCCTTTCAGAGAGACAGTTCCATTTTAAACTCACATAACGTTGTCTTTTAATCAATGAAATCATCAGCGAAAAGCCAGTTCAAATCAGAGTCTGTCCTACTATGTCACATCATTCCTCAGGGACAAGCAACATATTGCAAAGCACAGATTTCAAAACAAAAATGCTCTCAAAAACGCCATTAAAAGAAAAGATTACAATATTTGACTTGAAGACTATGCATCAAGAAATATTCTATCTTATACAGCCTTTTTTAAATCTCTCTTTTTTCATGCCTATTTATATTTCCTATAGATAAAATGATATGATGGATCTGCATCTCTGCTTCTCGTGTTATAGCATCTACATGTGGGGAAGACAGCAAGAGTGGTGGGAGCAGCCAGTCCAGGACAGATCAAGGGACAACACTTGGCTCTGGCTTAGGCACTTGGCTCTGGCCCTTGTAGTTAAAGTCAAAGAGGCATTCTGGGGAGAAAAGGCAGAAGAGGGGACAAAGAAAGGTAATTAAATAAAGTTCAGCTTGGCCAGGTAATATTTATGTATTATATACACAGATTATCCTCCTGGGCTGCCCAACACAATCCAATATAATAAAGAGTAGTGTACTGGAAAAAGGCCACATATTACATCATGCTTCATGCACCAAATTAAATGTTCCAGCTGCAGAGCAAGCTCAGGAGCACATCCCGGGCGTTGAGGGACGAAAGCAACCAGCACACGACAGAATGGTGGGCAGCAATTTATGGTGCCTGTTAACAGGAGCATCTTGTTGTCAGTAGCGCCAGAGCGGCCTCCTGAGCTCAGAGGTGCCAGTGGGAGAGACCACTCTGCAAACCCACAAGAGTTCACGTGAAGGAAAAATGGGAGAGACTCTTACAAAGCTCATAACCTGCCAGAAACATCTTTATCTCAACTTGATTCACAATATGTAACACTGAGGCTGCAATCTATCTTCAGCTTAAGCTGGTGAAGAAGCAACATCGCTCCAGCCTCTTCCTCCTCCTCCTCCTCCTCAGGAGGCAGAAGCAGGCAGGAGGAGGCAGGCAGGAGGTAGAAGGAGGCAGGAAGATGCAGGAGTAAGGAGGCAGTGGCCACAGCAGCAATGGGGTCTCCTGGGGTCTCTAGTTTGTCTTCTTTCACAGTGAAGTACAGCCACTGGCAAAGTCTTGAAACTTCATTTTCACAAAATGTGTGAAGCCAGATATCCCACTGATCTCTGAGACTTCACAGCATTTGGAGAACAGGTTTACCCAGCACAGCAGCAGCCCACGTGTTCCCATATATTCTTCTTGGTGCTGGGCTGGCAACAACATTCTGACTCAACAACCTGAAATCAAAACACGAGAACCAGCCTTGGTGGCTGAAAATAGTCCTGGTCATACCTTCTCCAGCTTCCTGGAGTTCGCATTTAGTTTTGGTAAGACTCCATTACAATTCCATCAAATAGGTCTTAAATTCATCCAATTTACTTGCCTTGGGCAACAGACTTTACCCTTCTGAGTTGTGAGTAACTGACACATTTTATTTTCTCTTCCAGTTCTAATTGAGAGATGTAAGCAATTCCTCAGTCCAGAAAGAAGGAATTTCTTATAATCCATTTTTCCTTGGCCCTAATGTTCACTGCCACTGGTCAGCCCTCCAGCTTGGACAAACTGGTCTGTAGTGTTATGATAACGATACCACACTGCACCACTCAGCTTGGGAAGTACACGGAGTTCTGAAGTTCAAACTGAAAATGTTAACCTATTGAAATCACAGCGAGAGTTTTGCATTTACCTCAATAATTTAGTCACTCATATTCATGGAATCATAGAATTGTTTGGTTTGGAAAGGACTTCAGAGATTTTTCCCATTCCAAGCCCCCTGCCGCGGGCAGTATGCCATTCACTAGATCAGGCTGCTCAGAGCTCCATCCAACCTGGCCTTGAACACTACCAGGGATGGGGCATCCACAAATTCTCTAGGCTAAATAAATTTTTATATTACGAATTGTCAATGTAATTTGCTATATTAAATCAAGGAACCAGACAGCAATCATTTATAAAAAAAATTTAAAAAATAATTTTCCCACTTTTAGGGCAGAAATCCACATTTTATATGATAGCAAAGTGACAGAGAACTTACTTTCAATTTGTGATTCAAATACCTTTGTATTTGGAGAGCACCCCAAAGAAGTGTCACACACACAAAAAAAACCAAAAAATACAAGCTCTAAAGAAATTACTGACACTATAGATTTTATTTTGTGGTCTAATTTTTCCCTTTTTAGCATGCTTTAAATTTACAGCATAAAAGTACAGAAACTAAACAGAACCCACAGGCATATGTAAATGTGATCATCATTCAATCAGCAAATTGCTTTGGGTCTCACTGACTTTGGCAGTTTTACAAATTCTTTATTTCCAGCTGGTTGAATTGTTCTTGAACAAAGTTTATTATTTTACTGTAGTAGTCATAAACCCCTTTTCTGTCTCATCTACCATCCATGTACTCTGAATACATTTATTTTTTCTAGAATATATAGGACTTCCTTAATGCCAAACAACTACACTATTCCTTTTGTATTTTTACAGTATCTAAGAAAACAAAGAATTCTTCCTGCCTATAATCATGCCATTTCTCTAAGAATACAGAAAGTATTTCTGTTTAGTGTTCCTGAGACAGCCTCACAATAACAACTGGTACTGTGAGCAAGCTTTGCACAAGCAGGCAGAGATATTTCCTTTGAATCCAGCCAGAGCTCTGCTGTGAGTGACTGCAGAGAGTTCACCAAACAAAAACCGCCTCTGCGATCTCTGCCTGTACCACAGGTAAATATCACTGTTTCTGGAAAGAGCTTTTATCTTCTCTGTTCTGTCTCCTTTTTATTTCCCTCTTTGAAGAAAAAGTTATTTCATTTAATGTTCGAGGTTTATTTCAGTCTACAGTACTTTGGCATTTTTCTTCAAAATTTACAAGGATCACTTTATCCAGCTTAGAAACACAACTAAGACTGGGGTCAACTCCTTAACTGTAAGTAACAGTGCTGGCAAAAAAACATGATGACACGATGTCTTATCTCTTTGAATCCAAAGCAACTTCAAAAATAAGTATAAAATAAAAGGAAAATATTTGGCATAAACACCACATTTTCAAATGCACACCTGGAGGAAGGGTCCCCTGCAAGAAGTCTTGCATCTGCAACTGGCAGGAGCTTGGCAATGGCAAGGCTGAGCCAGGTCACTGCATTTCAGACCAGGAGAGATTTGCTGTGTAATTCTCCAGCTCTCCTAAGAAGCCTTCTTATATAATTTTGGATTTGGGGTTTTTCTTGTGTGTGTATGATCGGGGGGGATGAGTGTTGGGTTTTTTTGGTTGCTGTTTGTTAAATCTTTTTAATTTTTCAGAAATCCTACTCCGTATGGATGGGAGGATGTACCATCATAGATCATAGCTAGGGAAACAGCTTTAAAATGTTTTTTGGCAAGCTCACTGGAGACCCATTTAAAAACTGCTGTCTCAGTTCCCCCACCAGTGACTGGGACAACAGACTCACGTGACCCTAGGATACCCTTTTCCAGGGCGAACTTTACTACCATTGGTCACACTGGACACATATTGGACAAACAGAATATTTCTTAAAAGATAGAGTGAATGAATTGTTTGACTCACAATAGGCTTGGATGAGGTATGTTGCTACCCAGAAGCTTTCCAACCCCTGACACAGGCCCATTTAAAATTAAAACAAAAAGAAAAATACTTCCTTAAAATTTCCAAAGCAGTCAACAGTTAAATTTTTTATGAAGACAAATTTAAGGAAGATGAATCTTTCCTTTCCACAGACTTTCCTGTGTTTCTATACCATTTTCCATCTTTCTGCATATCTTAACCCTCAGGGTGCAACCCTCACTGAGTATCTCTTTTTGGTGAAGCACTTAGCATTTTTATAATTAACCTGATCATTGAATTCTCCCTCAACATTTGTCACTGAGACTTAATTTATTTCCTCCTCTGGTTATTCTTCCTCTCAAAACAAATCCTGTTCTGTTTCCTCAGAGATGCAAATATTTCCTTCTTAGACAAGGTATCATTTCATGTGCTTGCCTGGTTTAATGCACACTTCTTTGTCTCAGTCAGGATATCATTCTTTCATTCCTCCTGCCCTTCAGTGATGTGTTGCATCTGTTGTCCTCTCCTAAGGTGTATGTTGTATTTATATGCAACCTACACAAATATGTTAGTCCTTGTAGAGACTGGCTTCTACTAAAATGCAAATAGATTTAATAACTAATGGCATGGTGACAATCCAAAAGATAAACTTGATAATACTTTAACGATTATCAGCAATCATTAGACAATATAGTTTCATTAAAATTTGCAGCAGTTCAGCTGTCTGTTTTATGTGAATTACAGTACTGTGGTTGCAGACAGGCAAACATGTATCTCTAAGGAAATTACACATGCAAACATGTATCTTTAATAAAGTTAAAGATATACCTTTAATGAAATGTGTATAGTAGTTCATAACAATTGAAACCATTTCCTCCACAGAAGGTGCCATGTGTGTGACTCCTCTCCACCTACTTTTTGTATACTCATGGTAAACCTCCTCTAGGTCTGCTGACTTCTTCTCTTTGACATCCTCCCTAAATTTCTCTTTATCATGTCCCTAATTATTTCAGTTCAAGTAGCTTATTATTATTCCATACAAACATGATCTAAATTAATCTGATTTCTAACCTCTCAATTAGAGTTTTGCTCATAAGTTCTTACAGATTTGCATGACTAAGCCTTTCTTTCCTTAGCTGCTGGGGAGCAAGAACCTTTTATTTACTGATGCTGATTTTGTGTAGGGTCATGCTGTTTCAGCACACTTTCAGTATTATGGGAGAAAATTAAGACTAAAAACCATTAAATTAACTGTATTACGACATTTTTCCTTCTTCTCCTTTGGACAACCTTTTACTATGTTGGATTCTGATTAAGCAGATAATTAATCCAACTAGTCTATCTTCTGAATCTTTTCCATGGCCTGCAGTGACACAGGCCTTAGAAAGAGTGCTGCTCTTAGAAACAGTAAACTATCCCATGTAAGTAAAATCTGTGGCTCACGATTCAATGAAAAAAATATGAAGAGTATATTGTGTGATACATACAGCTCACATTAACAAGTGTGAAAACAAGAGGTAAGCAGAATATTTTTAGGCCAGGTAAAAGCAGAGGAAACTTAGAAAAGTTGTATTCACAACTTACTAAAAAAACTCATGATCTGAAAACATGGGAAAAGTGTTAATAAATAAGAAGAAAGATATTTTGACTGGGATAGTTTCTGGAAGTAACAAATGGAAATAGAAAAGCAATAAATGAAGCAAGATGTTTCTACTGAAAGTACAGGTATAAACATCTGCTATAGTCAATCAAGTTCTGTGCACAAACCCAAAAGCAGAAAAGATTATAAAATGTGAAGATGGTGAGTGTTTTTGCTAGCAGTCTGGTTATAAACTCTGAAATAGACAGAGATTTACAGAGATGATGGACAAGATGAAGCATTTCATCAGCTGTAGAATAAATAGGTCATTATTCCCATAAAGATAGTAATTTTCATTACTCTGTAACAGACCAAAGCGTGCAAACACTACCTCCAAACTATTTATTTCCGGAAGCAACACAAACCCCAGGAGCATTCCTTCTCTTGCATCACGCTCTAATGCCACACAGATTGCTCCGAGCCACATGCGCACACGTGAACATAGATGCATGATTGCAAATACACACTGCAACAAATTCTTTAGCTGTTAAACAAATAGATTTTCATCCAAGTGAAGCAGCAGAGTGGTTCCATCTAGAGGAAGAGTGTGTAAAAACTACTCATCCCTGATGACTAGCTATTTTTAAATAAAGAATAAGCATAAACCATTAATACAGCACACTCAGTATAAAGGCCCTGCTACCTGGTACCACAGCTCCATCAATAATCTGCTTCTTACAGAAGTCTGTACTGCATGCTTGGTTAACTGAACAGAAAATACAATGTTGTAGGCATCAGAATTATTAACATCTACAATCAGGACAACCTGCTTCTATTGATGATGCAGCTCAGGATTTCTGGTCTGCAAGTGCACATTGCTGGGTCATGTGGAGCTTCTCATCTACCAACACCTTCTCCTCAGGTCCAAGGACACCAAGTCCTTCTCTTCAGAGCTGCTCTCAATCTACTCAGAACACTCTCTGCCCAGCCTTTACCTGTTCTTGGGATTGCCCTGATCCAGGTGCAGGACCTTGTACTTGATGTTATTGAAATTCATGAGGTTGGCACAGGCCCACCTCTCAGGTGGAACAAGATGCCTATGGATGTCATCCCTTCCCTCCAGCGTGTGGAGTGCACCACACAGCTTGCTGATGTCAGCCAGCCTGCTGAGGGAGATCTTTATCCCACTGTCCATATTGCTGACAAAGATGTTCAACAGTGCCAGTCCCAAAACCAACCCCTTGGGAATTCCACTCATCACTGGTCTCCACTCAAACACTGACCCACTGACCACGATTCTTTGAGTGCAACCATCCAGCCATTTCCTCATATGCTGAGTGATCCATGTGTCAGATTCATGTCTCCCCAGTTTAGAGACCAAGATGCTGTGCCAGACAGTGTCAAATGCTTTGCACAAGTCCAGGTAGATTCACAGAATATTCTGAGCTGGAAGGGACCTACAAGGATCATTGAGTCCAACTCTAACTGAATGGCCTGTACAGGGACTGAACCCACAACCTTGGTGCTATTAGCACCATGCTCTGACCAACTTGCCTCATCCACCAATGCTCTAATCAACTCGTAGAAAGACACCAAATCTGTCAGGCATGATTTGTCCTTAGTAAAGCCATGTTGGCTGTCACCAATGACATCCTTATTTTCCACGTTCCATAACGTACAGAATTATGTTTCCCTTTTTCCAGTCAGTGGGAACTTCACTGGACTGCCACGACTTCTCATATATGATTGATAGTGGCTTGGCCACTTCACCTGTAAGTTCACTCAGGTTCCACAGATGCATTTCCTCAGGTCCCATAGACTTGCGCACCTTCAGGTTCCTTAGACGGCCTCAAACCTAATCTGCTACAGCAGGCAGTTCTACATTTTCTCAGTCTCTGCCTTTGCCTTCTGCGACTTAACTGGTGTGGCTGCAGCATTTTTCAATGAAGACTGAGGCAAAAAAGCCATTGAGCACCTCAGTCTTCATGTCCCAAGTACCCAGGTCTCCTGTTTCTGTCTGGAGAGGTCCCACATTTTCCCTTGTTTTTCTTTTATCATCAATGTACCTATAGAAGCTTTTGCTGTTGCCCTCGACATCTCTGAGCAGATTTAATTCTATCAGGGCTTTGCTCAGACAGTTTTTCTGTATTCCTTCAAAATTCCTGATGGAAGGGTATGGTTAATCACAACAGAACAATTACAAGACGTTTTCCAGAAGAGCTTCTGCTCAGTGACGCGCTCTTGCTATGTTCAGAACTCCATGAATCTATCTTTTCTATTCAAACCTAAAAGTGTTCTTTTATTTTCCTCTCATTTCCCTATTACTAAGTTACTAATTTTGTCGCTTTGGTTTAGTATAAAGATAGTAGGAAAGACATTAAGCATGGCATTCTTCCATAGAGAATGCAGGGGACTCAATTAGTATTGTAAGTCAGTCAGTTAATTTATCATGATTTCACAGTCTCATAAAATTGTTATGGAATGCCAGCTCATCAGAAAAAGTATTAAAATTGCCAAGAATACTTAAATTTTTCCTCCACCACTGAAGTCAGTAAGTATTGTACTTAAAGACATTGTACTCAAGAAGAGCAGAAAGAGAAAGTAACTACTGAAGGGAAAAAAATATTTTCAGGAAAGAAAAAAAGAAGCAAACCAATAAAACACTAAGAACAAAGAAGAAAAACATTTTACCAAGTGAGGATGGCAAAGTTCACTGTGTATGAAGTGGGAGAAAATGCAGAAGAAAAAAAGATGAAAAGAAATGAAGCATGAAAATGGGTTACATTTTACTTGTAACAATCTCTTAAGCTAGTTTTAAGTGTTTATTTTTAACAAATACTCTTTTTTCAGGTTTTGTAAAAAATGTTGTACTTCTGCACACATACTTGTGTAGCAGGATTCTCCTCAAGTTTTACGGAAAGGAAGTGCCCCAGGCCTCTTTCCGTATGATTTGCTCATAGCCACAGGATGAATCACTGACGGGTTTGGAGACAGAGGTTACAAATCCCAGTTCCCACTCATTACCTCGAATAACTAATCAGAGACCATCCAGTGACTGAAGTGTACAGCTTGTTGCCAATTTGCAACTTATTTTCATTTATATATCACAAGTTTCAGAAAACACAAAGCCTTTTTAAGAACATCTTATTTAAACACAGCTTCAGAAAACTCTAAAATTAAAATACGCATACAGTTCAAGTCAAGGGTGCTACTGATGGAGGAAGAGGAGTTTACAAGGGAAGCCAGTTGGTTTCACACATCTGAGCTCTTCTTGCCAAAAACAATGCAAATAATGTCACTACTTTGATATATCCAAATTAGCAGGGAGTAACAAAATAATGCTCCATTTAAGCAACAGTGAAATAGTGATAGAATTACCAAAGGAATTATGAACTCAGCCTTAAAAGATGAGGGTAGTGGAAAATAATTTAAATGGTGTTCTCTAATTCTTTACTTCAGTACAAAATTAAAATTTTGACGCTGCTGCTGCCTTGAAATTTTACATATTTTAAATCTTTTACTGAAGCATTTACATTATACACAGAATCAAAAAGGAATGACAGCAGGCCCTTATTGCAGATATTGTCACAGTATTTTATCCACCAGCCATACTGTTATACAATTTTATTTCAGAATGCACAGTGAGCTGCAAATGTTCCATTTAATTCTCCTAAATGTAAGATTATTTTTCAAAAGAAGCTCCTTTTGCTAGTTAATTAAATTCTAAGGTTGCACCTAGGAAATGCAGCAAGAAGGAAGAATTTACAGGGAGACAAGAAAACAGAAGTTTTGTAGTCCAAAATCTATGCTATAAAATGGAAAGAAATCTTTTAAATGGAGCCACAGAGTCCAAAAAAAATTACAGCCACTTAATGATGTGAAAGGAAAAACAGTTGGAACAAAAGTATGAAGTTTCACTTGAAAGGACAGGAGCTGCAATCGAAAGAGTTTAGCATCAATACTACTCCCCAGCACAATGAATACAGGTTATTAGACAGCTGAAGTAGAATAAACGCAGATAAAGAGATAACTTTTAATTTTGCAGATAATTTTTAATTTTGGCAGTGCAAAGTTTGACAGTCCTGGTTTGGCTGGTGTACAATGACTAAGAGAGTCTTGGTTCAAATCCCTTGCCCTTTAAGTATTGCCACATCGGTTTATTCCACTTTATTCACTGACCGTCTTCTTCCCATGCTAACAAAACAAAAAATCATCAAATCAGAGTATAGAAAAATTTCAAAAGGACTTCCTAGAGACAACTTAAATACAGAAAATATCCCCCTAAATCCACAGATTATGAGTTCCTTCCTAACAGTAGAGGCACCCAGTACTGAGTGGAGTCACTTATGACAGTTAAAGGACATTTTCCTTTTCCAGCCAGTTCCCTTAATCTGTAAATATAACATGTTTATGCTAAAAGAATTCCTTTAAATGTCTTCATCAGTAAACCACAACTTGTTTATACTTTCTTTCCTCCTCCTCAGCATGTGCTTTTCTGCCTACAATACACAAAGAAGAGAATCATGGATGTAAATTCTGATAACAACAGTTCATCCACAGCTGCCTGAGCCTGTAACTTCTTCTGGTGTCCCTGTGAACAGCTCAGACTTCCACTAAAACTGACAAAAGCGGCAATGGAGAAAAGAGGGATAGATGCAAGACTAGAGTTGATGGCACGGGAGTATTAGGAGGTCACAGAGATAGCCCTGGCAGGTGCCATCCTGGGCTGAGACTAAAGTCAACAGAAGCAAAAGAAGTTTTCAAATGTGAATCAGGAATTCTGCAGGTCAAAACAAGAAGCATGGTGGAGGAGAGCAAAAAAAGTAGCTCTATCTAGAAAAAAAATAAGTATAAACCAGCAATGAAGAAGAGAAAGGAAGGTGGCAAGCAAAAGGAACAAAGGAAAAGACAGCATCTGCTACGATAAAGAATGGTCTGGTGAGAAACATTATTAAGTGATAGATAGAAAAGATTACGGTCTCAGAAGGAATAGAAAAAAACCCCTAGTACAAATCTAAAAACACCAAAAAGAGAACGTTCCCTCAGGAGGTCTGAAATATCCTCCAGACACAGGCACAAAAAGCCTGATGTCTGGAGCCCACTCACTGCTGCAGGCAGAAAGCTCTCCAGTTACAGTCCTCACCATTAGGAAAGATGCATCTTGAAACAAAACCATACCAAGGTCCTTTAATTACATTAAACTAAAATACACAGTACAAGCCATACCATAAATTTCACTACTAATGTTCAAATAAAGTTTATATTGTTTTGGAATGCATTTTTAAAGTTTTTTTTCTTTTTTATATCAAATTATAGTAGTCCTTTGTTAAGATTAGAGCCAGAGTAATGAATATTTGCCTTCCAGACATCATCTCGATGCTTTATCAAATTAGTTATATATCTGAGAAAAATATTTAAAACGTCAGCTCAGACTTATTCTAAATAGTCCTTCCCCATAAGCAAAAATGTAATTTGATAATTCTACAAAAGAACAAAACAAAAAAAGCCCACAAAAATTCAAAAAGTCAACCACATGAGTTTTCAAGCTAATCTGTATGAAAGTCAGTGTTTGGAAATCCAGACAGCTAAAGATTTTAAGCTATTATTTAAAGTACAGTGGATTCCAAACCCATGGCTTGCCTATCCAGATTATCATATGTTGGTCCTCCCCGGCCACACTCACCTACTCCTTGTTTACATAGCTGTAAAAGTGGCAGTACACTCGTACTCTGCAAATACACCTGCATCCCGAGAAGCTAGGAGGCTCTGCAGTACACTGGGATGCTCAAGGGGCTTGGAATTACCTGGCTGTATACTCCAGCAGATGCCTTCCAGCTATGCTTTTGGTCCCTTCCATGCACACTGACTTGAACAGTCTTTTAAGAAACTATATAGACCCTCTACCTTGATTTCACTTGCCATAGATTAAAAAGTTCAGTCAACCCCTATTATGTTGCCATAAAAACAACTTTTCCAGTCTGGTTGGCAAGTTGAACCACAGCAAATGAGATCACCGACAGCAGTAAGAGAAGGCAGCACACATACGGTCAGGCAAAGTGGTCAACAGAATTGCTCTGCTCAGAAACATACAGAGTCTGGAATTATGCTGGACTCTGTGTTCAAACAGCCTTCACTTCCAGACTCTTCCAGGGAGAACAGCAAGCTGGAGACAGTACAAGATTTCTGAGTGACTTCCATCAGACTGCAACTTCTCTTGAAGGCTGGACCAACAGTGCATATACTGGACTAAAGTTTGAAAACAAAACAAACTCTTCAGTCTTCAGGCTCCAGTGCTTTTAGAAGTTCTGTACCATGTAGGCAGTAAGAGTTGTGAAAATATTTCTGGGCAACACATAATTAGTACAAATGTTTTAGACTTCACTTCCAGAAAGAGATAAGATTATTCACTGGAAGGACTTCACTCAGCTGCTCCTTCATACTACTCCAAATAGATCCTATTTGACAAATGGCATGACCCCAACTCACAGACGTGACTGATGGAATAAGGTGAAGACATTACTTGGAATTATCTCCAGCTTTTGCTATGAAAATTTCCAGTGTGAGGGTCTTCATTTCTAGTATTGAGTATTAGCATCCATATGACACTTCCTACCATTACAAGCTGCAGGTTATTTTACACCATATTAAACACATTGCATTAAATGACACCTCATGCCCCCATCACCCTGATTACCTATCCAAAGAAACCACAGATGAGGAAGAGTGGAAATTTTGTGGATTCAGGCATTACATGGTGCCAGGTTGAAGGAAGAGTCAATGTTCAGGCAAGCCAAGTGAGATCTCCTGAGCCAGATTTAATCTTGTTAACATTGTGTAGTCTGCACACCACTCATTAGCTGCAAAACCTAGAGAGAAGGTGAAGAAGGGTACAACCCACCCAGGCCTTCAGTTTTATCCCAGCACACAGATGCAGGACTAATCTCTGTGCATGATAGTCCAACATGCAGGAGATCACAGAAAGGAGCAATATATGAATACAAATATTTTCTCTATCAACAATGCTGCTCCTCCAAAGAAACAACGGGAGCCTGTTTAACTAAGAGTAGTGATCTATTCCAGACCCAAAACATCATCAAAGGGATTGATTATGCCTCACATTCGCACAGTTTTTAGGACCCGGACCAGAATGAGGGGTATTGCTGGCACACAATAGCCAGTTAGGTTTGGTCATGTGTTTCAGTTACATAAAGTACAGTACCTTAAACTCCCCCAAAAAATAAAAAAAACCCCAAACTTCCAAGACAGATCATTTACAACTACAGTTGATAAGGAACTTCAGAACTGTAAACTAATAACCCAGAATAAAAGTCTAATGTTTTTCCCCAGTGAGTCAGACGTTAATAAAAAGGGTCATATCTTGGCTCACTTTAATTTCAGTGCTTTCATCCCAAAAGAATCACACAGTACGACCTCAATTAGTCCAATGCCACTGGGAGTGCCAAAAAAATTTAATAATAACAGGTTTGGATAATCAAGGATTCAAACAACAGAGAGAATTTTCATTGTAATTAAGTTATTTAAGAACACGGTCATCTTTCACTTAATAGCATTCAGACGAAAAAGATCAAGGGTAAACTTCATTTCACTTGTCCTAAGACTGAGCAACCTTCTTTGTAAACAGTTGGTGAGATATTCAGAATACCACGAGGTCTGTCAGATTTGCACAATATCCTCACAGAAAAAAGGTACAAAGCTTAGTTCTTTTATAAAACATTCACTAAGCACCTTTCTCTCCATTACCCACAAACATCAAAAAATGATGGAGTTCATGGGATTCTATCTAGATAATATTATTCACAGTGGCTGGTGCTACTGCTAAATAACAGCAACAAGGAGAAATGAAAGGATGGGTGATGCATCTCAAGAGGTCATTATTTTCATATGCCCTAAACTCCACTGGCATGGGAGAGCTAACAAGAAGTGTTTTCAATTTGTATTTCAACTTCTATATAATTGTGAGAATATTATCAAGTAAGTATCAGCATAAGAGATATCTAAGTTTTGATTTTATACTGAATTGATGGTTAAAAGTAACTATGCATTGTTTTTTGCATAGTTTATACAAAGTACAGTACTGTTTAAGTTCTTTCCTTTATCCCATCTGATGCTCCTTACTTCTGCCTGCTTCTTACAGTATCAACTGTTGCAGCTGTGAGAACAAAATACACCCAAAGTCAAATGAGCTTTGTGCAAAACAACTATGACCACACTCACATTTTCAGTTGTTTACATCTCTGCAATTTGTTCTGAGGGAGAAATTTAGGGTTTTTTTAATAATTCAATTCTCTCCATCAGTCCCCTACACAAACTTTGACTTAGATTGTACCTATTTATGACCTTGATTGTTCTATGATCAATTTTTAAGCATCTCTAAAAGACCTTTCTACGGCACAGAGAAACCCACAGTAATTCTGACAACAGAACTGTATCTCCTGATACCTTTGCTCTTTTCTTGTGCAACAAGCTACAAGCTGCTTGTTGCTAATACTCAGCAATTTCAATTTGCAGCTTATCCTGATCATTGCAACCTCCTGTTTCTTATCATGTCTATCTGACAACTGAACAGAAGAATAGAAGAGGAATGTTAAAACATAAATTAATTACTTGAGGGTTATCATGTCAGCTGGGCATAATTCAGACATATTTCAGCTAGTATTTTATCTTTTTCATTACTAATACTTAAGCTTTGGTGTTGGCCTTCCTTGTGGAATTTACTGGAGACAGCCATTTTGCAAGACAGAGCAATCATATCATACCTAAGTATTGAAATACCCTGTTCTGGAAAGCAAATACACCATGCAAAACATCAGGCTATACTTCTGCCACTGTACTACTGCTCTTTTTCGAAAGAAATACCTCACAAGATTATTTTCATGTTTCCTCAGGATCTTTCCAATAATTTTTGTGCCCAGTCTAGAATTGCTTATAACTTTAAGTGATTTTAAGTTATCATATATGGGTAAGTAGAAATGTCCTTTTCTAATTACTCCACTTACACAGAGCAACGAGGAAGAATAAATACACAATTTAAAAAAAGAAATCAGGATGGTCAGAGTTCCAGTCTTTTAATACTACAGGTCATTTTTTTAAAAAAAACATATCCTTGAGAATAAGAACAAGTTACAAGAAAATAGACGGCAAGACTCACACCTGTTAAAAATATCCTTGTGTCTTTGGGCCATAAAAACTTACTTCACAGGTACTTAGCACTCTGGTCAGTCATTCAGCTATGCATTAAAATACCTGCCTCAGTCATACCATACCAGCTAATACATTAGGAGTGGAACACACAAGTCAGTATCATTCTAATACAAATGAAAACTTACATAGGAAACCCGTACTCGCCGTCGGTGCACCAGCCCACAGCACTGCATGAAGAGGACAGCAGACAACAATCAGTGTGTGCTTTCACCGAGCTTCGGTCATTCCTGTCTCCTCTGAGACACTGTCCATTTCTCTTCACTTTTCAGTCCCAGGTGCAAGGGAACAGGTAGCAAAACAGTCACCCTTCAGCTCCGAAACTATCCCTTTAAATTATTGTGAAGACAGATGAAACTTACTTTTTCTGAGTAAATCAATCTCTTCTGTTTCCGATGATTTAAAAAGAAAGGCAGAAAAAAACCCCAACAACAAAAACCCAGAGGCACGTCTTTATTTCCTCAGCATCCAGTTATTACAAAGCAAATTCCATATTCCTGTCCATCCTTTACTACACATGGCGTAAGATTTGTATGAACCATTCTGAACTTAGGAGAGACACAGATGTAACAGGCTCTTCATATCTCAGACTCCTGCAACCCCGGCTTTCTGAAGAACTCTTGCTGCTGCTGCTGCTGCTGCCGCTGCCGTTGTTATTGCTGCTGCTGCTGCTATTACAGCTTTCTTCCCAAAGCACAAACCAGCAACAGCATCCTTGCTTCAGCATTACCTCTGCTCTATCTTAGGCATATCTGATTACTTATTTAACCCTTCCCAATAGCCTCAAAAAATGACAGAGTCTAGACCTTAATGCACTCTGGATTCGCAAGACTACAGAACCACCCTCCAAATAGGCAGATGCTTTGTCTGGCGAGACGTGTTTCACATGAATTGTAGGCAGGACTGCTGAGTGGCCTTGCTACCTGACTTGCATCAGAGGCACAGTCTCCTCTGCTGATACTGTTTACAAAAAGAACTCGAAAAAACATTAAAACACCAAATATGCACTTAGAGAACTAATTAAATACTTGGATAATTGAGACTTACAGATAATGATTTTGAAAAGTCAAATATAATGAAAAATTACTATCCTTAAAGCAATAAGGGGACACTTCCGAAATAAGGTCACATTAAATTAACCTGTTTATGATCACAGGTCATCACTTTTCTTATGGGAGAGACTTAGTATTCCAACACTGAAAAGGCTTAATAGCTACATTATATCTTAAAACTCCATCCTTCACTACTTAAGGCAGTGGTCTAAAAGTCTCAGATGTCTTCAGTACTGTAGAGCTCCTGTCAGATAAATACATGAGGCACTTTTTTTAACACTGAGGCACACTTAACTCTTTCAGCACTGGCATTTTGCTAAAAACTAGGATACACAATGTGATTAAAATAGTTATTAATAAAATAACAGTTATCATTACAAAAACAATAGTTAATAAAATAATATTTGTAATATTAACTACAAATATTATACTATAATATTGTTAAAAGTTGCAATGAGAAAATTAGAGATTATACAAGTTATCTCTATCCTGTCTTTATGTAGGCTCTGTGATGATGACTAATGAAAGGGTTAAATCTTCCAAACAGGTAAAGAAAAGGAAGATGGTACTCCTCAGAGATTGGTTTGGCTTTAATCTTGAAAGAGGGGACTCCAAAGAAGGCAAGTTATCTATGTGTGAGCAAAATATTATCAGATACTCAAGACAGCTGAATGGTCAGAGTTCTATTCCAGTGTAAGGTAAGGGGTCTGCCCACTGAAGTAGGAAGCCTTCTCACTGTGTGATGAAATCACGTAACAAAGAGAGTTAACATTTACAAGCCCAAAGTCTGGCAACTAAAATTCACTTCCTGCCAATTTCAAGTACGCTTCTTTCTCATGTGCAACATCTCTCTTAATAAAAATAAAAATAAGTGGTGTTAAGCATCTCTGCGTTTTTGGGGACAAAAATGTATGTTTAGCCACTCAAATATCACCAGCTTGACTGGTTTGGGTGGGGTTTTTTTGGTAGTTTTTTTTTCCAATCCAACTAACAACCAGTCATTCCTATGGATACCAATGGGCCGACAGGTCTTTTTTAGTCAAATGTACTTTTGGTGTAAAGCCACAATTGTTAGTGAAGATGTATTGCTGAGAACTCATCTCAGCTGGACCTGCAGATGCTCTCAGCATCTTAAAAAAATATAATAAGAGTAATAAAATTAAAAACAGGAAATTGTGGATGTAAGGACCTAATCTATACACCTAAATCTAAGTTATCTTTATTTTACCTCCTACCACACAGTCTGATATACACTGATTTATCTTTAGCAGAAGAACAGAAGTTGGTGCTTCCCAGTGACACATAAGGAACTGTCCTTGTAGCAATTTCACAGTTCAAAAGCAGTATACCAGATTAATAAGCAATGCAGATCATTAATCTCTTCAGATCAGGACTGCTTGGAGTTATTCTAACAAAACCATTAATAATACCAATAATGACAACTAGAAGGAAGAAAACAGCATTTTGAAGTAGGAATATTACCATAAAAAGTATCACTTTTCAAAATAGCTAATGAAATGAAGCTAGACAGAATAATGCAGCAGTTGCTTACATATGTATGTAATCAGTTCTCTAAATTCTTATAATGACTACTTTTTACTCTTGGGGAAGATCCATACATAAAATAACACAAATATAAAAGCCATGCATGACCTATATGTTATACATTCAACTTTTTTTAAAGATTTGGGAAATTTATTTGGAAATTATCAATAATATTGGCTTCACATAAGTGTTTCTTGCACTAGTAAGGAAACAACATGAGTAGGAATTAATTTTAGAAGTTCCAATTGCTTCTGAATAACACAAATCCATCTATTTTTTTAACTCTTCCTGAAACTCATCAAGAAGATTCCCAGCAACCACAAGCATCTCCTACAAAACCAGTATCAGAACTCTTACTCAAATTAGTCTGCAACTGTTCTCACAACCAAAGACTTCATAATTTAACCATAAAATCTCTCCTTTCAACACAGGCAGGAAAATTGTCTGGTTGTCTCTCTCCCTTCCTACTCTCAATTACTAAAATACTTTGTCATGACTCTACGTCAAACAATTACCAAAGACAATTCTTTAAATGTGAGTCTGCATAGCTTTTTATGGAGAGGTAAGAAAAGGATGACTATATGGGGATAAAGGGACATAAGTATGTCCAAGTCAAACTCATCTGTAATTGAAATTCAGTAAAATTTTATGTTCAGCAAATATGACTTTGCCACAGCCCTCATAGGACAATGCAGTGAATAGAGATTCAGATCACTTACATTTTCTGTTAAATAAAAAAACCTCCATGTTACCTTAAACTGAAAGCGTAACAAGGCATCTAACACAAAAATAATTTTAAAACCCTGAAAACCTCACTAAAAGACAGAAAACTACCAAGCTATTAAAAGGTACTTTTTCCCTGCTCTAACACCTAAAAAAAAAAAAAATCTATGAATCTCTTTTTCTTGCAATGTGTTTTTGAAATGACCTTTTAGTTAGCCATTATCATTAAGACAATACCAAAGTTAATGTACTCAGGGATTGATTTTGTTTTTGCATACAGGGCAAAATGATAGCACCTTCAAAAAAGGAGCTTATCAGACACATACAAAACATTTAAAAGACTGGTATAGGCACTTGGAGAGCAGGATAAAACAGTGAAACATATACCAAGAGGTACAATAAATAAGGAGAAAATTTAGAAGTGTTTTGAAATAATCAGTGAGGCTAATTTTTCAGTTTTTAGATGCAGCTTCTCCAATGCTGAAAGAGCATGAAAGAAAGGACAAAAGTTCTTATCTGAAATTAAATGAACAGTCTGGCATGAAAAGTGAAATAGGAATGAACCTTTAGACAGTAAATGAGTGATACAGCTATTTGTATTCACCTCAAGTGCTTCATTTCACAGGTTATATAAACTGAAGGGTGAGGAAAGAAAAAGAGGCTGTCAGAGAATTGTTATAATTTACTTTGATTGGTTTCTTCAGCTAACCAGCACTGTCTGGGTGAAGCCTCTGCCAGCTCACAGTCAACTGAAGCTCATATCCAGATCTTCCATAATGTGATCAAGTGACTGTCCACAGATAATGAGATGGATCTGAAGTGTTCAGTGCCAGCAAGCTCAAGGCACTGCTTCCCTAGCTACCTCAAATGGCATTGCATCCACTCCAAAAGAGAGCAATGACAGAATAAAACTATGCTGAATCCTTTTTCTGGATGAAAAAACCCCAAAACACAAGACACAACTTCCCCCTCCAAACCATCTATAAAAAGTCACAGAAAAAAATGACTGTCCACCCTACGCTACCTTCAGGATCTTTTAAAGGTAAGTTCCATGAAATTATGACTTCAATTTACCCATGGAAGGTTGAGGTAGGAAGCACTGCTGGAGATCTTTGAGTCCAACCCCCCGGTCAGAGCAGACTCAGCTGGGACAGGCTGCTCTGGGCCATATCCAAGTTTCAAGTTATCTCCAAGGACGAAGGCTCCATAAGCTCTCTGAACAAGTGTGTTAAAGTGCTTGACCATCCCCACAGGAAAAAAAGAGAACACTTTATCTTACATTTAACTGCAATTGCCTGTATTTTGTGGCTCTTGGATTGACCCACTCTAGACTGTCCATGTCCCTCTTGTTCGGGGGAACCCAGAACCGGATGAGGCACTCCAGATGTGTCTCACCAGTGCTGAGCAGAGAGGGATCATCTCCTACCTGCTGGCAGCACTTTTCCTGGCACAGCCTAGAAGGCTGGTGACCTTTGCTGCAAGGACAAGTTGCTGGCTCATGCTCCATCGGATTCCACCAGGATCCCGGGTGGAAAACTGCTTTGTATATCATCAGCCCCAGTCTATACGGGTGCATGTTTTTCTGTGTGGACAACATTGCCTTTCCCTTTGTTGAACTTCATGAGGCTCCTGTCAGACCATTTCTCCAGCCTGCTGAGGTCCATGTGGATGGCAGCACAATCCTCTGATGTATCACCCACTTCTCCCAGTTTTGGAGCATCAGTGAACTTGCTGAGAGTACGCTCTGCACAAATCACCCAGACTATTAATGAAGAGGTTAAACTGTAGTGGCTCCAGGACCACCTCAGCGGCACAAAACTAGTGACTGGACGCCAGTCTGGGCTGGACTTCATGCTGCTAAACACAGTTTAGCCTGGCAGTTCTGACAAGTTTTAGTCCACTTCACCATCTACTTACTCACTCCATCATTTTGTCTAAGAGGATGTGCTGGGAAACAGCCTGTAAAACCTCACCAGAGACAGGATAACCAGCATTCACTCTTCTACCCCTGTCTTCTAAGCCATTCATCTCATCATAAAAGGCTTTCAAGGTGGTCAAGCCTGATTTACACTGTGTAAATGTGTGCTGACTACGCCCAGTAACCTACTTATCCTTCATATTTAATCATGGTAATCAAGACGACTTGCTCCAGCACTTTCACAGGGATCAAGGTAAAGGTGACCAACCTGTAGCTCCCCAGATCCTCCTTCTTCCCCTTCTCATCTTTCATGATGACCGTGGTTATATTTGCTTTCTTCCAGTCCCTACAAACCTTCCCCAATCTGCGACTCTTAAAAGATTACTAAGATCCAATTTTCTGGGATATCAGCTTTGTGGTACGGATACTCAGTGTAAATCACCGTCCCTCAGAAAGGCCTCTCCCCCTAAAAATTTACACACATGTTTAGGTCTGATTTTAACCAGTTGTGTCATAATAACTTCATTTTAAGTATGTGAAAAGATTCCTAAATTTACATCAAAATGTTTAATTTTCTTCTAATTGTAATCCTTTTAAAGCTTTTCAGGCTCACTTCTTAGCAGCTTATCTGAGTCAGTGTTTGTGAAATAATGTCTTATTTTTAGCTAAATGTTTTTGGAATATTGGTCAGTTTTTAAATAGATTAATTTACTTACTTCCATTTAACATGAAGCACTTCAGAGAAACTGATTTGAGATATTTTAAGCCACTCAGTCACCTACAAATAAAACATTTTAAGTATTTAAGCATCCATGCTAAACTGGAATGATCTATGGTGACAGAGAAATTGTAACAAAAACATCTCAGACTTTCTGGCAGAATAAGCTGTTTCTGAATCCCTCGGTTTTCTGAACTGTAGAGAAAGTGAATGCAGTCCTTCCCCCTTAAAAATCAAAACCAAATCAAAAAACTTACTTTGCTTACAAAGTTACAGGTAAAAAACCCATATGAGATTCTCAAAAACCAGTCCAACATTTACAAAGCATTTCCTATGTATTATGCAATAAATTACACACAGGAAGAAGAAGAAAAAAAGAAAAATCTGACTCTCAGAAACTGCTGGAAATAATTTAAGAATATGAATTCTCTCAAGCAGTGTTATCTTTCTCCACAAGATGTTTTACTGATCATGTGCTATACTCAATTCCTTCCAAAGCTTTTCAAGAACCTACTTCTGATGATGTCTAACTCTTCCACTGCTTGAAAGACCACAACAACGTTCTTCAGTCAGCTGCTTTTTTAATGGTACTCTAAATTGATAACTCTACTGTATCTTCGATATATCATCTGTATTGTCCAGGAACAAAAAAAGTAACTAAATTTAATATAAAAAAATACTCAATACTAGCTCAAGAATCCTGCATTCAGATAACATTTTTAAATAACAGTTTGCTGATTTAATCACTGACAATGAGCTTTTACAAAGTATGGCTCCCACCTTCCTGTCTTCCATCAGACAAGAATGTTGTTGACTTTCTATTAATGTTATAAATGTCTTCTTCCACCCTTTCTTTGGAAAAGAATATCAGTGATAAGGAATTTCCACGTTCATTGAGAGAGCTTTATGCTGGCTACCTCTACCTCAGAGCTGTATTGCTGAATTTTTGATTTTATTTTCTTATAAAGCTGCTGAAGTTGCATGCAACTATTTCTAAACACACTGGAAAAGAGCAAAACCCTTTTAACCTGAAATATTTTGATTTAGTTATCTATCACAATGCTATTTTTGCTGATTTACATTTACTAATCAGCAATATTTAGATCTTGCTTACAACATCTATACACACGTAATTACTGAGCAAAAATAACTTAAATAATTAAAAAATTATCCTTTAATAAAACAATCCCTCATTGTTATCACAGTTGATCTTGAAAAGGAAGCAATGTATGTAAACCCTACTGTGCCTGTTTATCTAGAGAGGTAATGCAAACTGAAATATTTTAAGCTCATTTTTCAATGTTAAAAGATTTCCAAAGACAGATAACAAACAATTTCCTTCAGATGATCACTAACCTAGGTTTATATGAATCTGTCAAGCTATCATCCAAGCTGTAGCTGTTCTCATACAGATTTACGTCAGAAAATTGCAACCAGCCAGTCATAGTTTAACTTTATTTGACTTGTTTGAAACCGATTTCCTAGAAAGTCAAATAAATAAAATAAAATACTTCTTACAATATCAGACATAAAATTCTGGAATTTGGTGCCACCAGCAGTACCACAGACAATACTGGAGAAGAGGAGACAAATTCAAGGACAGAAGTCACATAAACTGACACAAATGCAAGTAGTCAAGGATATAGCCTCAGAAAAAACAAGGAAAACAAGGGACCTCAAAAAGCCAACAGGCTCTCTCAAACATTCTCTAACTAGCATAAATTTAACTACAGTTAGACTACTGTGCTAGGAGGACCATTGCTCTCATGCAGGAGATTTGATGTGATCTGGTAGCCATGCTATGTAGTCTTCTTTAAAGCTATTTCTGTTTACAGACACAAGCTGTCTGCATGTCACCTGAGGCTCTTTATGCCTCGTTGTTCCCTTTTCCTGCAGTTCATTCTGTCTCTTTTCATCCAGAAACATCAACTGTATTTCAACTTCTTTTCTGTGATTCTGTACTTGGATCCATCACCCTCTGTAGTGGCAGCCTGCTTTTCTGGTTTTCCTGTCAGACAGGTATTTGAACACACCATGTTTCTATGTGGTATCCTCTATTCTTTGCTCTAATTTGTCTCCAATCCTACTGCTTCCACCTGAGAACTCTAATGCTCAGGTATGTTCTGCCCCCAGTTTAGGTCATATCATGCCTATACAGATGTTATCAGAAATCTCATTAGCAATGCAGCTAATACATTGGCAGCTTCCACACTCAGTCATCTTTGTTTTCTCCCTCATGTGAAGGTCATCTCTCATGCCATCTCAGACACTATCAGCACCTCTCCCTAGTCCCCATCTCAAAAGTCAAGGACTTGTTTCTTCCTCATTAAAGACAATCTGCACCACCCCCTCCCTTTCTTTCTGGTTCTACGTCTACTCATTCCTGTACTTTAAGGATTTATCAAACAAGTTCCAAAAGTTAAATAATTTGCTGCACAGAATCTGATAATATGAATGCTATGAAACATTAAGAAGATGTCCATGCTATTTCTTATTAGTTTCAGTTCCTTATTGTAGTTCTTTATTGTATGCAGAATGCTCTCTCAGCCGTATTTTGATCAAGATGCATGATAGCCTTCCCCACAGCTTTTTAGATGAGGTTTCTCAGGGAACAAAGCTTTATGTAGTTCTGTGATTCTCTCTTTTATCCAGCAGATACTCCTCCCTTTCACCACCTCATCAGATTCTCCACCTGTCAGTCTATATAATCCAAACACTGGAAATTTTGAGGATATTTTCTTTCTATGGGCTTGGCAATTACTAGAAGATGGATAAAATAAGAGACACACAAACCCCTGATAATTACAAAATCATATTAACTTATAAACAAGCATCTTATGTTCTGCCACAATACTATATCATGCTTACATGTGTGGGAAGTCCATACATATAACTTTGAAACAGTCACAGCACATGCTGCCACTTGCCTAGAAAGAATTATTGGGATATATGACATAAAAAAGGCTTAGAGAAAAAGGATATCATGATTCTGTAGGCCTGCTGCTCAGAGAACAGCTACTTTTTTCCTTTGGACCTTTCAAGAGAGATTGAATGGCAGTAATGCATGCCTAAGAAACTATTTTCTGCAATCATATTTTTTGAAATTAAATATCACTGTTAATTTCAAACGTCCATATTACAGATAAAGATGCTCTTTTTTTTTCTGTTGAAAGAATTAATTTCCCTCAACACCTCTCTTTGAGCCAATTTCTACTACGTGTAAACAAGGTAAGCTCAAAGTGTACGAGGAAGAAAAAACCAAAAGGTAACATTTCTGAAGTAAAAAAAAAAAAGAACGTGGGGGGCTGTCAGAGATTAAATCCAAGCTGGGGAACTGCCTTGCCTGTGGCTTTGTGTAGTCCAGAGAGAAGATGGCAGGTGGACCACTGTCCGGAGGTTTTAGGGTTCATTACTGCACCTACCACACATTTCTTGCCTACTACAGCTGTTCACAGCACGTGTGCCACCGCAGGGTAGGAAGACTGAGGAAACAGCTGTTACAGAGTTTCTATTTTAACAGAATTTCACAGAAGAATAGGCACTACAACATCCCAAATTACAATTTACACCCAGATTAATTTCTATTTCTTTTGGATCTGGTTCTGTATCAGAACTAGGAGCAAGTGGAAGAGGAGAAAACAATACTTACACAGTCTTTATTACTCCTACTGTGGACTCAGCCTGCCTATAAAGCATAATAGAAGCATAAGCACTGCAGGTGCAGGTTTCTCTTCTCTACATTGTAGGGATGATATCTAAAGAAGGATAATTTATTTTATATATATCACAGGGATATTAAAGGAAAAAAAATCCATAATATATACAGAGACCTAAAATGACGCTTTTTTGTAAGAGATTCTGAGAGGGATGATGCTTTTTCCTTTGTTTCTATTACAAGCAGACTACTTTTTTTAAAAAAAGGGAAAAGAAAGTATCAAATTCTCCTTGACTTGCACACCAAGCTTTTAAACATTAGAAAATAAAGTATTTATTTTCAAAACATATTATGAGTGGCTTCAGTTGCATCTGAATATTATGCTAATTCAAAAATCCTCGAATAATTCAATGCAAAGGAAAAAAAGACAGCAGTACCGTGCTTCATTACCTTTTTTAAAAAATACGGAAAATGCGCTGTTCTATTTAATTACAGCCGCTAGGTGGCAAAGTTGGCCAAAGAACCAAATGTTTGAGACTTGACTGTATCTATTTGAATACAAAAGGCTTATTAAAAAATGCCACCGAAAATTTAAAAAGGTGTGAAGGAAAAATTAAATTCAGTAATAGTAAACGTATTTTATGACAGTATTTGCAAGTGGTTTTAACTGCTTCATCCATCTATTAAAATCCCTAAAAGATGGTAAAATAATTTTAGCAAATGTTCTTGAAATCACAAGAAGTAATTACTGCACTGGCCAACAATAAAAATATTGAATACAGATTTTAAGTTTAGAATAGAATATCTAATAACACATATTATATCTTCTGACTTGACAGCAGGCACAGTAATGCTATCTTTTGACTACAGAAGACACAGTACTCCTTATGTTTCTTGAGATAAAAGCTGCTTTTCTTCCTTTCAAACCAGCACAGTCACTCTCCATCTGGTTGAATTTCAGCAAATACTTTACAAAGAGAGCTGGTCTTTTTAACTTTTTCTTTTTAGTACTTTCTTCTCCTTAACCTTTTCTGGCTAGTTCTTACTTTTTCTCTTTATTTCAGCACATCTGCTAGTTGATTCACGCTTTAAGTTAAATTCCATGCTGTCTACACTCACACATCCCAATGTACTGGATTCAGTGGTACCTCCAATACAGCTAAAAGTGACACGAAATGAACATTAGTTGATCCACGAACTCTCCATAAATATACTGTAAAGTAAACCCCATCTGACTCATGTGGAACTCATGTTAAAGGACAGAGTTTGCAAGAAGAACTCTCCTGTCCCATGGTTCCCAAAGAACTGCTGAGCCATCACTTAGGAAAAATCTACTCACAATATTAGTATCTCCCTCTAACAAAAAAAAAAATCATGAACCAGGAGCATAAAGTGTCCAAAGAGTGAACAAAGGCAAGATGATCCTGGCTTGCTTTTTCCTGTTTCATGGGACAAATCTGCTTAGCTCCAAGGTAGAAGCATGGTAAACTCCACAGTCAAGGATTTTTGACTTGGCTAAACCACTTAACCAGCCAGAAAATTATAAACTTACTGTATTGAGTGTGTGTTGTAATGGTAAGCTCTTGTCATATCAAGCTCTTTATAAGCCGCTGGGGCTCTAGCATGACAAGGGAGGGAGACTGGAGAGAAGAAGGAACGTGAGACAACCACTGCAGATACTAAATGCTCAATGGTTTTGATCACATTCTTTACAGTAAAGGTGGAAGATCTAATGCTAAATATCATCACTAATTTAGTCTGCATTTTCTTTTAAGTGACAGTCATTAAGAAACATCCCTCTCAGAATAAGGAGGAAAGAAAACAGAATAAACCAGACCAAGGACGGGTCATTCCAAAGCAATGAGCATTGCCCCCTTGGAAAGTTACCAGCTACACGCAGTAGATGTGGAATGTATTTTTGCTCAGTAGCATCCACTCCCATTCCTAGATGTGTGTCATCTAACATGTCAATAAACTACTGATCACAGCGACGCAGCTATGAGCTTCTATGTCACAGGAGAGGCTAAAAGAAGCAGTCAGAACTGCACTGAGTTTTTAACCGAAACTGCTTCATGTCTCTATCCAAAGAGCAATGTGAGTAAGGAGGAGGGGATGATAAAGGAGGAACAAAAGAACAAGGCACCTGCTAAGCACATTTGAGCAGTCCAGTTTCTGGAGCACATGAGAGACATGTGCTCCAGGAGGTACTCTCACAGCTGGCTACCCTTGTTTTTCAGCCTCCAAAAAAGCAGGAGTCTGCTGACAGGTCACTTGGAAGCAGCTTATAATAATGCCCACAGTGAGGGCACAAAGTCCCTGTATCTCAGGAGGCCTCAAAATCACTCGCTCACAGTACCTTTATGAGGTGTAGAGTTCATCACACACTTTAAACAGGGAATAACCTTGCAAAACTTCTTTCCTTCAGAAGATTTCCTCCCCAGAGAAACAGCATCATCAAGACACACGTGTACATACTACAGTGAGTCCAGCCAACAGCCGTGAAGAAGATGAAAGGCTTGGAGCACCTCACACGAAAGAACAGGCAGGAAGTTGGTAATGTTCAGCCTAGAGAAAAGTCTTTATCCATATGTTTACATACCCAAAGGGACATCGTAAAGAGCACCAGCAACTCAGTGATGGCCCATGACAGGACAAGAGGCAATGAGCACAAACTGAAATACAGACAATTCCAATTACTTATTAGAAAGCTATTTTACAGTGAGGGTGGTCAAGCATTTTTAACAGGTTGCCCAGAGAGACCATGCAGTCTTTGCCCTTGGATAGACTCAAAACCCTCCTGGACACGGCCCTGAGCAAACAGCTCTAGCTAAGTGTGCTCTGAGCAAGGGCTTGGACTCAATGATCTCCGGTTATGCCTTCCTACTTCAATCATTCTCTGATTCTACAAAGACTAAATACACAAAACGCTACAGAATTTTGCCTGAACTTAACTTGCAGCAGTCTTTTTGCTTAAAGAAAGAATTATAATCTCCATTTCTTATACTACTTAATTTTCAGCTTCTAGAAAACAATGGGAAAGTAATGCTCTGCTGCTTCTGTATTGTGAGCAAGGGCATAACCAGTGTAATTTTTATTGAAAAGGAGTCTGTTTTTCTAAATCTGTCCTTATTACTAACCAAAGAATAAATGTATTCAAAAGACAATTACATGATGCTTTACAAATGTTTTGTGAAGCTTTTATGAATATTAGGATGCTGGAAAGTTTTAAGAATGCACTGCTAAGAAAAGTAAACATAAACTACAACACTAAAAAAGAAAAGCATAACAAAACTTTTCTTTTACTATAGTCTCACTAACTTTCAAAGCCTTCTTTTAATATTCCCTTCATAATTACCAAACTTGTTGGACTTTCGGAAAACAGTTGTCTAGTCTAATATATTTCTACTGAATTGTGTTGTTACTGGTCAGCAAACCATAAAATAAGGAATGGAGAAGTTTAAATGCAACACAAAACACATTTTTTAACAAGTTCAGATACCCAGTGATAATTCTTTCTGAAAAAACAAACAAGCAAGCAAAAACACAAACTTCGTTTTTTAAATATGTATCACAGCTTATTTTAAACAAAATTTTTCTAGGAAAATAAATCTAGTACAATAAGAGCATCTGGTGTGATATGAGTGGATTTTCTGCAAGTTATGGGCAATACTTCACTATTTCCAGCCAAACAGAATGAACGAACAATCTCCTTTTAGATTGGTTTCCTAATAAAATAAAACTTATGTCTCCCTCTTTGTCCTGGGCTCATTTGCCAGTTTTGATAGTATTTGACCTCATTAAGCATTAATTCCCTACAGATTTGCTTAAATGAGTAGCCAAGTAAAAAGAAACTGTAGATTCTGTAGGAAACACTAAGGGATAAACATGGCAACCATTACACCAAGGGCCTAAATCTTGGACAAAATGCCTTAGAAACTAAGGCTAAATATATTTGAAAATATTTTGAAATAGCAAAATAAATCCAACTTTATTATTAAAATTTCAGCACACTTCATTAAAGTAATTCAAAGCATTCTTTCTTCTCCAAACTGACCCAACACCCAAAAAGAATGTCTGCATTACACAATGGCAAGTGAAAAAACCACACATTACTACCGGTTTTGTGGCACTCTGAGCTTTGCCAGTCTCTGTGGGGATGTGGGTTCCCCAGCCGTGGCTCTGTGGGCAGTACCACACCCCAGGCAAGGAAAGCCCAGAAGCCCTTGAGCTCCAAGGCCAGGGTCATGGGGTAGGAGGCAGACAGAGACAGCAAACCACAAGGCACACCTGTGCCACCCGTTGGGCTCTGCCAAATCAGACACTTTTGCCAAATTAGTGTTTTGCAAGCAAAACCCAACCGAACCAGGAGACCTCAAGTTTCATCCCAGCAAACACATCCCATGACAAACAAGACAAGGATGAAAACGTCACAGTGGTTGTGCTGAGTATTCTTCTCTGGAGTTGGCTATGTTCCCACAGTTCCCACAGACCACACTGAAGACTCTGGTGGGTAAAGGTCAGGGGGCAGGAAAAAAGAGAGGGAGAGAGGATACGTTTCTGAAGGTGACTTATGGGGAATTTTAAAGGATAAATGGATGAAAAGTAGAAGAAAAAGACGCAGTGCTTAGAGCATAGCAGTAAGCAGCAGCAAAGCTTGGACCGGTTTCATAGCAAAGAAGGGTAACCTGGGCAACTCAGATGGAAACAGATTGTTTTATTATTTATTTATTTTTAATAGAGACTTTCAAATATTTCGCCCCATTTTATTTTAGGCACTTCCAAAGCAACTCAAATAAAGCACCTTGGAACTCTTCAGTGCCCAAAAAAGGATGCAACATGTAAATGAACAAGAATTTCCAGATGGCACATCTCATGAACTCAAATAAGACATCCCTGGGGTATTAACTAATGAAATCTCTACTTCCTCCAGCTACTTGTTGCTTGGAAGAATTCAGATGGCAGCAAAGCATTTCTCTGGAAACGAAAACACTTTAAACCTCGCAGTCCTACTTTGCTTGAAACCTGATGCACTGTCAGGAAGCCCCTGTCTCCCGAGACAGACTCCATACACGATAGCTTAAGCCTGACTAATCTTGGCTTCTCTGTTTGGATGGCATATTGTTTTGATAACAGAGTGATCAGAAGTTCAAACAGACTGGAATGAGGAAAGAGTAGCAGAAGAGGGACTGCCGGTTTTATAGCCATGCAACGTATAAATCATAAAGAATACAGCCCCTTATTGTGAAATATAGCACGTCACTCTATTTTTTTCTCCTAGAGGCATAATCAAGTCAAAAACTGTTACCAGTTGCAAAAAAAAGTATGATATAGAAAACAAACTGTAGTGCTCTGTGCTGCTAATACCTTTACATTTCCTTGTAGATGCCACTTTGAATCCTGAAATGAGTATAACGATTGACATGAAATGATGACTAAAATAACCAAAAAGTAGAAGCTCCATTCTGAAAAGCAACACGAGCAAATGACTAAAAAGGTGTCAGGGTTCAAACCACGTCCTTTGTAAAATAGTTTTTGAACTGTTACAGATTAAGAAAGTAAATTGGGTTCCAATAAAAGGAAAAATCAAACTGTTTACACAGACATGAACAGTTCACAAAATAACCTATTAAGAACCCCAAACCTTTTGTTTGATCTATAATGAAATGTTTCATTTCTATATTCTTAAACTACTAAAATAAAATAAAATAAAATAAAATAAATTAAAATAAAAATATGGTGTGCCTTGAAAGCAAAAACTTTGTTTCAAAGCCAGAACTTAAACTTCCTTGTACCAACTTTACTAATTTACAATGTGGCTTCATATCCTGTAGGGCCCTGCTGCCAGCCAGCCAAATGCTTTCCAACTGCCCACCACCCCCTCCCCAGGGAAAGACTGGGAACTGGCATTGGTATCCTTCCCAGATGAACAAACATAAGCCCCTTCCCACACCTGCCAGCAGCCTGGTCTGGATGGGAAGTGACTGCTGGGGTGACAGGAGAGCTATGGACGAGACACATCTGCTCCTGACCATGTGCTGCCAGTGTCTGGCACTACTGCACCTCCGCAAAAAATCTGCAGGAGTTCCAGAACTAGGATCTGCTTCTGGAGCAGTTGGTCCAGTTTACCCCACTTTAAATCATCCCTGGGAGAAGGCTTGGGATGGCCCAAGAATATCTAATTGTAATCTATTCAACACCACCACTGAGGCTGGTCATGAATGGTTAAAAAATGGCAAAGAGAGGCCAGCATACCCTTTCACACTTCCGTGCTATACATCAGTGCTGGTATTTCAATCTCTGCTTCATGAAAGTCAAAACAGAACAAATCTTTATGCAAAAAGATGTTCCGCTATCCCCTCCAGTCTCTCACCTACTCTTCGCAGTGCATAAAAATCTTAACTTCTACTAATTCAGGAGTGTCTACCCTTACTTGAGGACAATCTCTTCCACAAACGTATGCTATAGCTCTTATAAACAGCAATACAGTGCTTCTGCTCTTCTCATCACAGTTTTACCAGGTCACTACAAGCAGTTACATAAATCTTGCTTTCTGTCATCCCTTGACATCATTCACTCTTTTTAGAACTTCTCCTCTTACAAAAAAGATGATTGCCATAGGCTTGACAGAATTTCCTTCACATATTGCAGAGGGCAGAAGTTAGGTGTCACCTAACTGCATGCAATAATTAATACATTTTGGAAACAGGACTAAAAGACAAAAATAACCTTCCACGACCAATCTTATATCCTCAACTGTTTTTTCATGGAGGATTCATAGTGCAGTTTACCTCACCTACAAAATGGCTGATTTAGACTACGACTGCATATTGCTTTACAATTACAATAGAGCACATAAATTACATTAGCAAAGAGTACAGCTGGATTCAGATCAATGGTAGATGTGTTCCTGCATAGCATCAGGTAAGTCATGACACGTGGTAACAGGCTAAACACCACTGTCATGTGGCACACACCAAATGCCTACTCCTGGACGATTGCCAGTGTGGTTTCATTCACAGATGAAATGAGTCAGAAAGATGCGTCCCAAATTCTATTCACCCAGGATCATAGACACAGGAAAGTTTGTACAGTCCATGCTTAGCCAGGCTCTCCAGCTTGTCTGTAATGTGACACCAATAATCAACATAATAAGTTTGCAAGCTGATTTTTGAAAAAAACCCAGACATTAACAAACCCACAATATTCAGAAGCGGAATTAAAATATTTCGGAGCTTTACTTTTCTATACCAGGGATTGAAACTAGTTTAGATTTCACAGCACTTTCTCCTTTGAAACACAACTCAACCGTGGTTCCTAAAGGGAGCACTAACAATCAATTTGAAAATTGTTGTTTTACATATCTACCCATTCTTATAATTATTTTATACGTAGAAAATGCCAAAAAATATTAAAGCAAAACAAAGACAGAGAGTAAAATCTATACATGAGTCTGTTTCCTGATTTTCATCTTCAGGAACGTAAGTAGGGTAAATGGGAGCTAGGAAGAGAGTCCAACGTATCTCTCACATTTTGAGCATCTTGAGACTTCTGCAGTCTAGGTGAAAGAGGATGTGCCTCATACACACTAAGCTGTCACTTCCCTCAGCAAATTAAAGACAGAAGTGACAGTGCTGATAAAGTGGCAAACAGGTCCACACTGCAGAGAAAGATGCATCTCATGAAAAAGAAAAGTATTTCTCAATGCAGCCCTATGTCTTAGAAAAACCAAGAGCACTACTCGCCATCAGTGACTCATGGAGATGAGTATCTGTTCACAGATGTCACATTGTTGGCATTGCATTCATCACAAGGACAGCAACCTTCAACCCACTGGCAGGCTTATGGTCTCAGAGTCGACCTACCTTGACAAAGACTGGAGAAAACAAATCCACAAACACAATTCCAGTCCTGAAGGATCATTTTCCTTTTCTCCCTTCCCCTTCAGATGGCATGGGGCTTTTCTTCCACCAAGGGAAACGATAGCTGCAGCAATTAACTGTATTCACAGTATAGGAAATCGTTTTATACAGCTGCTGCCACACACACAATAGGCACAGTATGGTTTTGGCATCAAACAAAGGAGGAGGCAGTTTTCTCTTGAATGAAGAAATTAGTTGTCAAGCACATTTATGGGCTTGCTGCTTGAATTTATATTATGCTCCAGCAAATCTTGTAGATTTAATTGCCACTAGGAATCTCAACAGTATACTCACCATTTTTGTTAAAATGGAGCAAAGCAAGTTTTATTTCCTGCAAGCTTGATTTGGAATTTAGTTCTGTTTGCTATATCTTGCACAAAAATTGTAACAGCTGAGCAGTGGTGGTAATGCTAAAGTTAACCCAAAGTAGCTCCAGAATTCTGGAAGAAAACAAGTAAGGATATTTTTCCTTTCCCTTTTTTTAAGTTATAAATGTATTTTCCATTTCTTTTCCTTAAACAAAACAAACAAAAAAACCCCAAAGAACCAAAACAAAAAAAAACCACACCCAGAAACCCCCCACCAAAAAAACCAAAAAAATTCCAACACACCACATGAGTTTAATCTTGTCTACTTTTCACCATCTTGAATATTGAGATATTATTTGTAATACTTGATAATTTTCATTGCTCCCAACTGTGCACAGTACTTCAAGGAACTCAAACAGAGCAAAGCATGTGTTCCAAAGAGATTGCAAAGTAATTTTTAGTAGTACAAAGGGGGGGACAAAAAGCACAAGGACAGAAGAAAGTCATTAGTAAACTAATAATCTATCACTAATAATAAATAAAACATATTAATCAACAAACCGATAAAAAGGCTGTTCAGTTAATATTCACAGCATGCCGAGCCACTAAAGTCAATTTCACACTCAGAAGCAAATGATTTAGACCTACAACCATTTTCAGCAAAGATGCAATAACCATGATTTCCTGAGCACCTTCATTCCACTTTGATTCAACTCTTCAACAGAGAAACTTTCACTTCTAGAAATACATGTATACCCAACACCACATCTTGTATTCTACTGAGACAAATGTAAAAGAAACCCATCTTTACAGTTAATTACAAAGCACTACTACATCAAGCATCTCTTAAAAATAAAAACAATTTCTCTGCACTACTGGTATGATTCTGCGGTTTTGCTCTTAAGGTGCTATTTTGAGTCTAACCTTTCTTTAAGAAAAAAAATATAGAGGCTATTTCCATGCTAATTTGCAACCAGACACTAGATGTCTCTCCCTCAAGTGGCACCAACAAGCTCTTGCTCTTCTGACCCTACAAAGACATCCTGCAGTCGTACTCCAGCTTTATGGCAATGTTCTCTGGGTTTTTAAAAGCCAGTATAGCTCATCACAATCAAAGACGCAAAAGATGTCTCACTTTTGCTGAAGAGGGATAAAGACAACCAGAAAACAGAAATGCAACAGCCTTCCTTCAGGTATAAAGGAAACCTCTGTAGGAAGCAGTCTTGTACACAAAAACTTTAAAAAGGGTCTTGGAGTCTTTTAAGAGTCTTAAAAACCTCCTTAATGTTTTTTTGTTGGCTTTTAGGTGTTTTAACAAATCACTTTAGAACTAAAATAGGACAAGTAGGCTCAGCCTACAAGAAATAAATGAAAAAGACTTCATCTGTAAAGACTACATTAATTGCTACATTAGTTGCTACATAGCTACAAGAAGTAAAACTATACTCAAAATTATCAAGACATGCTTGAAATAATATAGTTAAATGCATTCCAGTCAATAACTGAAAATTATTTCTGTCAGCATGGTGCAAGTAACATTTCCTGCTCAGGAACACATTATGTGTGACTCAGTAATGAACTGTGACTTCTGTGGTTACTACGATTTTTCTGTTTCCCCTAGATAACACTGATACAAAGAAGCAACTCAATCCTGACTTACAAAACAAAAACTCTTAATTTTTTAAGAACAATCTCTGGATTACATTTTATATAATACCCTTTGAGCACTGATCTGCGTACCTACCTTCAATACTATCCACATGGACATACATCTTAAGACAAAGATTGATTTTGGAAATAATCCAAATCATAAACACAGCACAGCAGTCTTAGTAGTGTCCTTTAAACCATAACCACTTAAAATGACAAAATTAATATACCCTGATGTTTCCAGATGTCAGATTCTCAATACATCTTGGATGACTAGGCTCAATTATCTAGATTAGAGGTCTTTCATTTTCATTAGCTTGCATACAACAATAACAAAAAAAGAATGAATGAGGTAGAACAAAAACATATGTTGCCCTCCATTTCAATTTTGACTCTTACAGAAACAGCTTCAGACAGCTTTTCTCAATGCTGTAGTGCCTTGGGTGATTTAATTTTTAATTAAGCAGACTAGTTAAACAAGATTTTAACTTTTAATATGAAAAATTATGCTGAAATGTGCATTTACTTTACTGTTAAAGGATCTGCAATATAGTATTGGCTCCGTAATGGAATTTATCCTTTTCTTCGTAAATATTAATAAAGTATTACAACTGTGAAAATCCATATTATTAGAATACAACAGGGACCACACCCATGGTCCCTACAGACTGTGACAGACAGTTCCCATTCTTTCAGCAAAGCACCCACGGGAAATACAAACCCTGCGAGTGCCTTTTGTACATCTGTGTTGGAAAGGGTGCAATTTAGAAGCCAGTTCAACATGACACACAGATGCCTCTCTCACAGAATCAAGAACTGTGCTTTGCACTCAAAGCTCTGTGATCTAATGTTTCTCCAAGAAGCAAAAATTCCTATTTTTTTATAAACAAAGGCATAAGACCTAACCCTAAAGTTTCAATTATTAAGGTTTAAGCTCAATTACAAGAACAAAGTAGGCTCAGTTACAAAAACAGAAAAATAAGTGATTAAAAAACCCCAAAAAACAGTGCAAAGTGTAAGTGCCATTACTACCTTCTGATTCAGATGCTCCGATGGCAGGTAATGGGCATCTACTCAACTTCAGCACTTTTAAATCACATTAAGAAAAAATTAAATTTACCACATTTAACTCCGTATATTTATTGCCTTGAAAAAAAACAACATGAAGTTTTTGTGGGAGACTAACTTGCTGGTGTCTGCTGGAAACTCAGGACAGTGAAGAAGAGAAAGTATATGAGGTTCCTGGAGTGTGTGGAAGATAAATTCCTGACACAGCTAGCAGGCAAGCCTACCAGGGATGGTGCTCCACTAGATCTGCTGTTTACAAACAGTGAAGGGCTGGTGGGAGATGTGGGGGTCGGAGCTCATTTTGGGCACAGCAGCCACAAAATGAGAAAGAGTTTTTGATTCTGGAAGAAATAAAGAAGGGGGTCAAGAAAACCTCTGCCTAGGACTTCTGGAGGGTGGACTTTGGTCTGTTCAGGACACTGAGGGATGAAAATGTTTATCTTATTGCGCTTCCAAAGAGCACACATCACTTCCCCAGAACTCCTCTCAACAGAACAAAAAACTTTTCTTTATTCTTAACTTGAGGTTAAAAATGTTAAAGAACTTTTCACATCTGAAAAGGGGATCCTGATGTTTACAAAAGTTTATCTCCCTGCACTTACTGAGAGCACAGACCACTTCCCAAAAACTCCTCTTAACAGAACAAAAGTTTTCTTCATTCTACTTTATTGGAGTTTAAATAATATTAAAGAATATTTCACATCTGAAAAAGGACTGTCATCAAGCTTTTCTATCTCAAAATGAGTTTCGTTTCATGACTCAAAGTCTCTCCCTCTACCAAAGCCATACACAGATGCACCCTGATGGTACAATTTTCCCATCTGAAGAGAGAGGTCACAGAGCAGGGGGTTGATGAAGCTTCAGGACATAGCTAGCATCATCTCAACAGTCCTTTCTCTTTATTACTGAAACTGTGCAGGGAAAGTGGAATGAGGATTTTGCAGCCTCTCTGGGGTGACAGCACTTGGGAACAAATGAAATCCCCATAAAACTCTCTTCATTTGCACCGAGTGTGTTCGAGGAGAACACACTGGAGCTGCAGGACAGGGTGCTGTGCCAGCCCACCCCAATGGCTGCAAAGTGACTCCTGATCCCCCCAGGACGGACCCTCCAGAGGCTGGTCACCCCATAGGGGAGGCAAAGAGCCACCATGCTACTAACATGGCGACTCCTCCAGACATTTCAGATCCAGGGCAAGCTCTGTCACCTTTATGTTGCATTGGCAATTGGGCTGTGAGCAAAATAAATTAAGTAGGAGCTAATACTAAACAAAGTCGGGCAACAGGCAACTGATCACTGAACATTTGCCATACTATGTATTAGATATCCTCACTAACCTGCTTCACGTAACCCTTTTGTTCTGGGTACAACTATTCTGCACGAAAAATAATCTCATCTTCACCTTGAGGCAATGACAGGATCATCATCTTCACTGAGGACTCATTCATGCCACCCTTGGAACATCTCCCGAAAATTTAATTTTTGAAGTCTGATAGAAACTGATTTAATTTCAATTTTTAGTTGCCAAATCCAGTTATGAAGACTGCGACACGGAAGTGTTACAAGTCTTACACCCTACCCCACACTGGTTTTATTTCAGGCTGGTAGAAGGATGAAGGTTGGAGGCCAGGACAGCTGCGCTCCAGCTTATTCACACTCAGCGGTCCCGATTGCTGCCGCCTTCGGGAACTGCCGGAAGGCTACAGCTGTCACTGGCAACTGCAGGTTGCAAAACCAGCTTCTTTGGCTGGTGTAGCCTCCCTGCAGACTTGAGGTTTCTGCCTTCAGAGCCTCTGGGTGCCTTCTACACCCTCAGGGAGCGTGCTACGGCAAGAAAAAAATTCCACCTAACAGTGAGTTAACAGAGTTATTTTCCTCTAATATTAGAGCTTTTAAAGAAAGCTCTATCTGCAGAATTCATTAAACTAACTTTTCAACTAATTTCGGCCACACTGTTGAATCCAACAGTTGGTGGCAGGAAGCAATAATTAGCACGTCACATTACCCTATCTGCTGTTAGAGAATATTGATTGCAAGTTAACTATTCCATGGAGTATCACAAAAAAATCTAAATGACACTTTACACATAGCAGCTCTCTGCACACCATAGCAACAGGGAGAGACTGAAGTAAAATGGTCTGGTTTCTATAGCAACTATCACACAGGCCATCTGTAATCAAAAGAAAACCTAGCAAAGGAAACAAAATGGGGGATTTTGCATACTGGAAGACTATTCATGTACTTAAATATATCACTCCTTAATGTTCATTCCATTCTAAACCCAAAATATTATTTAAGTGCAAGAAATCTACAAAAGCTTCTGAAAGAAAACTTTTACTTAATGAATTACTAATTAAAGCTCGCCAGCACTATCTCCATCACTGCAAAAGACACCCTTTTAAAAAAGCCAATGTTTTTCAGACACCAAACATATGACCCTCAAGATCCATAATCCATGAGCTCATCAAGTATTTGGTTACTATTTTATTCTGAAACTCAAATACTGTAAGAGGGATACCAGTACTATACTTCTGACTATCTACTATACAGAATTGCTTTTAGAAAGATAGCATTTCAGACAGAAACATTTAAACACACTTTTTATAAAATATAAATATATAAAGACTTATCCAACTTTTGGGGAAAAAAATGCCCAGGGAAATCCAGATGTAAGAAAACAACAAAAAGAAAATAAATTAAACCCCGCTACAACCAGAGAGGCATTTTGTCATGCAGTTCATGTCCTGAACAGAACAATGTTATATTGACGCACACCACACGTGAACGGAAGGTAAATTAAATGTTAATGATGCAATGCACTCTTCTTTATCTTTCAGTATTTTCAGTCCTGAGAATATAAACGGGACTCTTACTTCTAGATAGGGAAATATTTTAATATTGAATGTAATTTTTGGCGGAAATTAACTGGCTATATATAGGCTTTTAATAAATTGTAGAACTAATAACCAGTGAATAAAACATTATTGACATTGGTCCATTTCTTTCGCTTGGGAAAATGCTGATTTGCAGAACATCAATCACTCACATGCTGAAGACAGGCATTCCAGCCTCCTGGGCTCATGCAAAGTAGAAAGGGGCAATCTGGAATAACAAAATTCAGTTCTCTCCTCAGTATGGGGAAGGGGCACAAGGGGATCACCACAGTGACCTGATCCTGTCAGAAGTTTATTCTTCACTACAGTTTCTCTAACAACTGCTTAAACCTACTTCCACAACATCAGGATGGACTAAACCACAGATGCTCAGCCTATTACCTGGATGGTCTGTATGTACCCTTGTCACTTCCCTGGGACAAGGCAGAAGGATGACGAGATGGCAGCACTGGTGACTGCTCCAGAACACACTGTCTTTCCTTGCTCTGCTCTTCCTGAGGCACCAAGATTAGAAGAAACAGAAATCTCTATTCAAGGTGATGGCTGAAAGAAAATAATTATGGCTAAATATTTACCAAGGCTACAAACCTACTCCCTGCTTGTATCCAAACAGCGCTGGAAAAAACACACAGGCTACTGAATTGCTGTGGCAATGGCTGCATATTCCCTGTCACCATCCTTTCCACCCTTCAGACATGGAAGAAAACAGCCTATCCAGGGCTCTTCCTTCTGTTGACACAAAAGCCACTACACAAAAGACCAGTGCCTGGTCGTCTCACACCATATGAAGAAGAAACACGGCCTAACCCAGACCGCAAAATACAACAGGAAAAAAACAACCCAACAACCAGATTTTAATCACTAGATGCTTTTATTTCTATAGGAAACATAGGCTTGCACTGGCTCTAAAGCTCTAAGTTTCTTGACTGAATACAATACTACAAGAGAATTCAGAATGAGTCTTGTAAGAAGAGTTCAATCCAGTGCTAAAGACTGTCTTTCATGTCATAGATCTTCATCACCCATTTTGCAAAGATATCTCTATTTATTCAGAGGTGAAAGTAATTTCAGCACTCAAGCAACCTTAGCTTGGATCTATAATTATCCTGAAAAATAACAACCAACTGTAGTCAGTGTAGATTCTTTCACAGATTTAGGCAAAATTAAATAGATCTAAAGCAATGTTTTCATAATTTTGTTCACAAACCCATTTGGTGAGTTTATCACATCCCTAACATCAGTGAACACAGAAACAAATGTTAGGATGCTGTACATCCCTCCTGATAACACATACATTTGGGGAGCAGTTTCCAAAAACATATCTTCTGGCTGCGTAAGTACCCTGTACTACTAACGATCCTTATTCTTTTTTTATCCAAAGGTCAAGAAAAAATTCTATCTTACAATAGGTTTGGACAATGCGCAAGAAATGGAAGATTATAACTGAAGCAAAACCACACCTTTATCTCCGATAGTAACAAGTTTTACAAAATGTACTAGCACTTAGGGAAGGAAGAAGTGGGGAGGTTGCGGAATGCTAAGGAGGAAGCCTTTAAATGGGTTATCTAAGGAAGTCACTAACACCCAAAAGAAATTATATTCTTGGCTACGTCTCCATTAGCAATCATGCAGCACCACAGGAATCATTCACTAGATCAACAAAAATCGGTGCCAATGTCCCTGTAGGCCTCTACTGCACACATAAAGGTTTTTATTTCAGACAAGATTTAGTCTTGGACACATATGATTCAACCATTGGTTTTGACCCTACTAGAACCACAGAGGATTGCAGAATATTTGGGACACACCTCGAGATTCTGCTTTCACACAGCTGCCACTTGAGTTTCCTATCATGCTTATCAAAACCATTCTATAATCAGGATATTTACTTCTATTTCAAATTTTAGAATATTCTCAATATATAAAGAAAGAAAACCCTGAAATCTTGCAGTAAACCAGAGCTGACTTGTGTCTCTTCAGCAATATCATGTACAATTTTCAGCACAAATAAAACCTGTGAGTTTTGTTCAGTTTTAATCTTTCAAACCTCAAAAGTGAAAACATGAGAGGAAGTGGACCATCTACGGAGAAAATGACATTTTTGGAAAAAACCCACCAAACCTCCTTAAAATGAAATAAAAATGTTTCATAAAAGTTTACTAAAAACAGTTTTTGATCCGATTTGCTTTATATTTTGAAAATATATGTCTTACCATGTTAATGAGCATTAATAATCATTATACTCTCAGATATTCACAGTACCACAGAACTTCTGCCCTGCAATTGTACAACTACTACATAATTTATGATATCTAGGAATTCTATGCTGATTCATTCGTTATGTCCTACTTGCTTTCATGCCATATATATAGTAAATGTATGTGCACTACCAGACAAATTAAAGGTTATGAAAAATTTTAAAGTATCATGCATGAATCTTAAACACAAAATAAGTTCTCTGTTGGAACAGAGATCTACTTCCAGCATACGATGGTGAAGTTTGAGATGAAATTAAAACTATTCTTATTAGAAAGTTTGTCTTCATCTCTGATATCTATAACATTGCAGCATGAGATATATTCAATTTTAAGGGACACTGCAAAGGTCAGAACAATTCCCCTAACCTTGTCAAGGCTGGCAAGATTGATAATTGTTTTAGGTAAACTTAGCATCCATGTCATGTGTATTGGACTAAATATAAAATTCAGAGAGCAGAGGGAACAAACATATATTTAGAAATTAAAAATGGAATTTCATTTTCCAGACCAACAGTTCTGTATCCAAGAATACAATTCTGTAAATATTAACCAGTTCACTGTCATCTGATAGTTCTTACAATTTTTGTGTAACTTGCACACAATTGCATGCAAACTGAGTGAAAGCATCATGAATCTCCTTACTGGTCTATCCTTTACAACTATAGCAGAATTTCTTTAGAGTTTCATTTTCTTTTTCTGTAACTCCTTGAAATCCAAAGCCATTTCAGCAAGTATAGAAAAAATTAGTAATTGTGCTTCATCTTCTTCCTACATATTTAACACTGGCTTTGGCTTATTAAATCTTCCTTTTAATTCAATGACATTGATTAACCTAAATTCAATATTCATTAAAAAATCCTTTTTGTGTCTTAACTTTTTTAACTGCAGAATTTAGATGACACAGCACACATCTGCACTGTTGTCAAAGCCAGTTTTCTTCTCATCAGAGCCAAAGTCAACACAACTGACAAAAATTCTCTATAATCATCCTTGAAACAGTGATTTAGTACTTCAAATGTAGTCGCTGCCGCTTAATTAAGATGGAACCAACTAACAGCCATGCTTTTGTTTATTCACTGTATTAAGACACTTTATGAAACATTAAAGAGTTAAGGACAAAGTCAGAATTGTGGAAGCACACATTTTTCATGTATGTGTGTCCTTAAGCTTAGATATCCCTTGGCTGACACAAAAACACGACAATGAAAAAATCTGTAGCATTTAGGGTCCCTGAGAGAATATGTTCTGGATATTACAGTTACATGTAGGAAAGGACTTATCCTCAGAGATTATTTGAAAAGACAAAAAGAGGAATCCACTACACACACACACACTTGCTGCTGGCCAGTCCATGCAGCAGAATACATATTAGGAAAAGAATACATGCATACTGGCAGGGCACAGTAACTTCAGTACAACCACATCTATCTCTGTGCTATTCTAATGCAAAAATGACAAGAGAGAAACATCCATGTTTAAAGGGACCTAAGCCTGATTGCTGAGCAAAACAGACAAACTTATTTCACAAAGGATCTATGCAATTTAAAATTTTTAAATGCTTTGTCTTTATTTAAATGAATAAAAAACATTCACCTGTACTAATTATGGACACAGTACCTTAGCCATTAAAAGATAGATCTGTATTATGCTTCTCTAACAACAACTGATATTTTAGAAACTATAGCTAGACATATTTTCTGTTTTCCTGAATACATGTTGATGAGATACCACAAAAACAGATTACCCAAGTAGGGCACACTTCCGTCATCAGAAAAACATTATAATTTACTCTTAAAGAAAGCTATTGTGCTTCCCCTTGAATATTATTACATACTGAATTTTTTTTTAAACTTATAATATTTTGTAGGAAATTTTAACACTATTTTCTCCTGTAAATAACTCACAAAACCTGAGCAATAACAATCACAGAGCTATCCCTTGTGCAATAAACACAGAGACACAGAGTTGTGTTTCAGAAATGATCATGAAGTGAGAAAGAATTACAGAAACCAGCTATAGCAGCTTCTCTAAAATATGTCCCAATGCACACTCATTTGTGGTTTGCATTTACAGTATGCTTTGCTCAGTTGTTACTGAAGATGATTTCTTATCCTCCCTCGTCTGATTCTTTGACCACCATCTTTGATTAAAATAGTTAACCTAGCTGACCACTTCTGCAGTTGCAAGAACAAAAATAATTCAAATAAACCAAAGAGAACAAAAAGCACTTTAAAAAACTCAAATAATAATATTGATGCTGACTGCCTTCCTCCTTTTCTTTTTCCCTATGATAACTCATCCTGTGTACATTCTTTAATGTGTTGGCCAAAAAAAAAAAAGAACCCAAACAAAAACCTAACTTTATATTCAACAGATGAATCCATCATGTTCACATATCTGGAATAATATTTCCTTACAATGTCTTTCTACTTTCTTGCCAACTTTCAATAACACCTTTGAGCACTTTTTATCACTTTCAGGAGGATTTCCAGAAGATGCCAGTTGCAGCATGTACCTCAGCTTCATGGAGTTTACAATTGAATGCACAGTATTTGACAAGAAATTAAATGTGAGTTCTGGTGAATTCATTTTCATGCACAGAATAGTGTGTATTAAATTTCACTGTCCATTTTTAAATGTGTCCTTTTTCAGTGTTTGCTTTATATATTACTAGATCATCTCTTGAAGTAGGCCAAGATCACTCGACACTGATGTTTACAATCTGAATCTGAACTGTTGGCAGCCACTTTGTAGGCAACCAAAGTGGTATGCTTTGCTGATCAGTGAGGCAATTTATTAAAAACACAGTATTTATTAATTCTTGCAATCTAGGTCTAGTGCCATCACATGCCAGCTATGAAAACTCCTCTGTAAGTTCTGACAGTTTTTAATTCAATTCCCTTCCCTCTGAACCACAGAAAAATAAGTATTTCGTTAAATTCTCCATGCAAAATGGGATTCTTGTGGCTATATTTTGAAGGATTGATACCAAAAAAAAACTCAAACAAACGATTAAATTTTCTGTATTAATAAACTATAAAAATATAAGCTGAATCTCCAACCAATTATTGCTAATAGTAGACATAATAAAATAGCACAAAACGTCATGTAACACTGTAAAAAATACCACAGTTTGACTTTCTAGATACTATATAGACAGAAATTATACAAATACGGCTTTAAAGTTAAAACTATTCCTGGCACCTCTTCAGAGAAGGACATGAAATCAAAGGTTACGTAAAAATTAAAATCATTTGGACATCAGTGGATAACAGAATGTTGGGGGGATACAACTGACCCAGTTTCCGTTCCATTAAGAAAATCAGTCTTCACAAACAATAAAATATTACAAAGATCTGCTTTTATAGCTATTTGCTTCACTTTCATGATAAGTCAAACCTACAACACTGTCTTTGTATACACTCATACTGAGCATTTGAGCTTCACAGTCAAATGCTCCATGGCCCAGTGTCTTAATCTTGTTAAGACCCACCTTTATATAACCATAACAAATTTCCTGTTATGTCAGACTTCAGATACATTATAACAAGTTTATTTGAACACTGCTTGGACACCAGAAAAATATTTATAACAGATAGCTTTGGTAGAGCAAATTCAATGAGCAAATCATTTAAAGAGGGCATGCAACATGAGTTAACGTCTATATTTGTATCATAATGCATTATTATTTAGAAGATATTATTTTAAAAGATCAACAGAAAGTAACACAGAAAAAGTCAATTGATCTAGCCTGGTAACTTTTTGAAAATCTCCTCTAAAAGATGCAGTTGAATGCCATCTAGTATTTTTTATCCGTTTCTTCTTTACATACACGTTTAGAAACATTTCTGCTAGAGTATTTTTAAGAAACAAAATAATCTTGTGACAAAAATATCAAGTACAGGAACACACAATCATTAAATGGCATTACTCATAACTGAACCGCTTTCATCAAAAAATTCCATAAAAATTGTTATCTTCTCATTGCCATTCCCATTTTGCATTTCACAGTCTGGTGGCTTTCTGTACAGCAGAGGATGGGGTCTAAACTGCTGAGCAACAGCACAATGCCATCCTGATCATGTTTCCCTGTGGCAGCAACAGCAAGAAAGTCTACATACTAATGCTCTGGCCAGCCATATGGAACTATCAGCTGAAATCTATACCTCTCCCTAGTATCATATGAATAATGCATTAGCTGCCTAACTGTGTGGGATTTATCTTTGAAAATATAGGTTTAGCTCTCAAACAGCACTCTAACCTGTTTTGTCATACAGTACTCAAAGCAACACAACACTAGTTTTCTTCTGCTGTTCTAAAACATTTGCTTGGTGCTTCTAGCTATGACTATCTCCTGTTAGAACTTCTCACTGCGAAAAAATAGGATTTTACAGTGATTTTTTTAGCCTAAACAAAAATATTTTCTTCAGATAGATTTGAGTGTTCAGTACACTGACAAATAAAAAAACATTTGACAAAAAAAGCGAAGTGCAAACAATTACATTTCAGTTTAAGTATGTAGCCCAGACCCATAACACATCTAATACATAAACACAGGGATGGTAAATGGGCTCAGTGGAGCTCATGGCAGCCTAAACCAGCAAAACCTACATTGGTCTGTCTTAAGCCCTTGTGCATTTCCACATCCCGAGCAATGCATTAGCCCAGCGTCCCTGACTCCTAAGCTTCCTCATGTACTAGATTCCTGTTCCTGGCAGCACCACAGTGCTCCCTGCTTACACCAGTATCCTCTCCTACCTCTGCAAGGGCCAGCTTCAGATGACAGCAGGTGTCTTGAATCCATTTGTGCTTGCTGCCCCATGACAAGCTTCACATCCACTCACCATCCCACTACTGGCACAAAGAGAGGGCAAAGGTCAGATTTCACCCATCTACACTGTGGAACCATCACATTCTGTCTGCTTCACAGCCCCTCCTCTGTTTTTCACAAATTCGGCACAAAATTAACATTTTTAGGATCTCCACTGCACTGCCAAATTTGATGGAATAAGGCAATGATTTTGCGGAAAACAGGCAACTGACAAGGTGGCCACTTCACTGGTAGGTTAATCTGAAAAATCTAGGATGCAATAAACAGTGATGGAGATGACGCAATTACGTGGAAACTTGGCCTGACTAATTAATTTAAGACAAGCACACAGATCTGTTTAAAGGGGGAACTAGGTAATAGTAGAATACTTTGGAAAGGAGCAATCTAGAAAGGATCATGAACAATACTGGTTTCACAGAAAGACTTTGCAAGTCTGTAGCTTAGAAGGTCAACGTGATTTTGAACCTAAAAAGAAATGTAAACAGAGAGCAAGTAGGTGGTGTTATGGTTATTAGCAAGACTATTACTGTGATAATATGTACAGGACAAATGTCCACACATCTTTTAGGCTGCTGCTGAAAACTGTAACATTTTAGAGGAGTTCCAGAAAAATTACTTCAGGAATGTTAAAGCAGTTGAGTCTGTTTATTGCAGCAAGAAAGTTAAGAGGTGACTTGAACAAGGATTACACGTAAGGTGGAGCAGGAAGGGCTTATGACAGTAAACAGGTCTTTAATCTAGTAGAAAACGTCAAAATAAGAGCAAAGGATTAGAAACTGAATCTAGACAAATTAGGTGAGATGAACTGCATTTTGGACAGCCATTAAGAATAAATTTAGATGGCACAGCTTTAAAAAATGACGGAGGGCACAAAAGCGGGTGAAAGGGTTTTTTTAGCATTAAAATTAAGAGACAAAATATGTGATGATCACCATTAACCACATAAATACTGAAGTGTAACAAACACTTTTGATGTGCTTCAGTAATTCAGATAATGTAAGGTCTAAATTAATGTAACTGGAGACATGAACAATAAACCTGATTCACAATGCTCTGATTTCAAAAAAAGCCTTTCGTAAACTAATCTCAACCTCACGGTTTCTTCTCCTACTAAAATCTTGGCATGTATTTATAAAACCTTCTAATTTTCATCTAGAATCTGAAATCCTGCATATAACCTGAGTTTGTGGTTTGGATCATTTGGCATTTAATGTGCCATTTTCCACTTCTTGGTTTGCTGAAGGGAGATTGCTGGGCCCCTCTGAAACTAATCTGCTGCTCTCTGTTTCACAATTCAGTGTCCCCTGAGTCACCCCTTTTATTTGCCTGAATCATGGCTCCTCGTTATGAGCAATGATTCATAATTCTCCAGCTGCTCATACACATTTTACATAGGCCTAGGTAGACTGTGATTGTAGAGGGCCTTAGCAGTGTAAGGTAAGTCATGCAGCACACTTACTTCACCTCTTTTCACACCACCTTTACTGACCATGGCCAGGGACAGTTTGTAAGAAGAAGCTGTTTCCTGATGGAACGTTCAGCTTCAAAACTAATAGCTTACCTCAAGTTCAGACACGCAAAGTAGTAAACTACAGATCAGCTTGAGAAGCCAAATAATTTCCAGTTACTGGCTTGAGATTCAGGATAATACATTTATAAAACAGGGCTCACTCAGGCACCAATCACAATAAAATCATAGAATGGCCTGGGCTGGAAGGGACCCTAGAGATCATCTAGTTCCCACTTCCCTGCTATAATCAGGGACACTTTCCACTAAAACAGGTTGCTCAGAGCCCCATCCAACCTGGCCTTGGACACTTCCAGGGATGAGGCATCCACAGCTTCTCTGGGCAACCTGTTCCAGTGCCTCACCACCCTCACAGTAAAGAATTATAGAGTAGGGGGGCAGAATCACCTCCCTCAAACTGCTGCTCACATTTCTTTCGGTGCAGCCCAGGACACGTTTGGCTTTTTGGGCTGTGAGTGCACATGGCTGGGTCATGTCCCATCTTTCATGCACCAACACCCCAAGTCCTTCTGAGCAGGGCTGCTCTCAATCTGTTCATCCCCCAGCCTGTGCTGATACTGGGGGTTGCCTCAACCCAGTTGAAGCATCTTGCACTTGGTCTTGTTAAACCTCATGAGATTCCCGTGGGCCACTTCTCAAGCTTGTCCAGGTCCCTCTAGATGGCATCCTGTCCTTCAGGTGTGCCAGCAGCACCACTCAGCTTGGTGTCATCTGCAAACTTGCTGAGGGTGCACTCAATCCCTCCATCTGTCACTGATGCAGACAGTAAATAACACTGGTCCCAATCACACAGGACATTACCCCATGTCCAAGTGAACTCTGTTACAATCAGCTGAGGTAATAATTGTTAATCCAGACTAGAAGAAAGCTGTCATGATTTTTGTCTTATCTCAACTACAATTAAAACAATTCATGGAAAACTCACGAAGCGTTAGGCAGTCTGACCTGTACACAAATTCATACATGATTCAAAGTTTGTATACAAATCCCCTTAAGGGAAGAAACAATTATCATGGGCATTGCAAATTATGACAAGCAAGATGCTAGTGAGAAGAGTGAACACAAATCAGACTGCTTCAGATGCATGATATCCACCCTTACAAATTCCTCCAAGGTTATTGTCAACCTGAATTGCTGCTGATCATGAACAGAAACAAGAGCTGCACATTCTTTGGGAAAGAGCAACATCCATTCATAATATATTCTGAACATATGTGAAGGTGACACACAGCTGCACTCCCTGAAGAAGGCATGATATAACAAATGCTGGGAATGAGCCAATGTTGCAGATTCCAGGTCCTTTTAGGGTTGCTTTCTGATTGCATCCAAAGAAAGCACCAACAGCAGAAACTGTGGTGTAAACGCATACGTTATACCAAGGAGCCCATCTGAATCAAACTCAGTTTCTTTAGGTGAGAACTATTAGACTGACCTGGAGCAATGAAGTCATTCTCATGGAGAAAGGCAGCAAACACCGCAGAATGGGAAACCACAAGAGGCTGTGCAGAAGAACACCTTGACAGTAATAAACCCCAAATACTTGGCTGAGCATTTCACTTGCTCTCAGCTAAGCACATGCACACTTTACAGGCAACCACATCGGAAACAATCTTCTCCTGTGCCCCATTCAGTCTGGGCTCCCCTCACTGAACATAATTCTGCTATTATTAGGGGCAGTCATTTGCCACCAAGGAGTCCACATTCATAGGCTAAGACTGGTAAGAAATTGTGGCTTTTTCATCTGTATGATGATGCTGGGCTGGCCACTGCCTAGCCTGGATTGTTTCTAGAGAAGAGGAACCAGAATTTCCTAGTCCGTTACACTGGCATTTCTTGCAAGCACTACTGGCACTTTAAAGAGAGAACAGAGGAATATCTGAGTCATACGAAATGATGCCAGAAATGAAGAGGAGGGAGGGAGACAAAGAAACAGAAAGAAAAAGACACTCGAAATCCATAAAACTACCAAAAGTCCCTGAACATAAAGGCTGGGGAATGAATAGCATTCATACTGCTTTGTTAGAAAACAAACTGTATTTAGTCTAGGCATCTAATGAAGCTGCAGGTTCTAACTTCTGTTTACTTTCTGTCATCAGGCAGAATCTGCTGTATCTCAAGTTGAAAAGTTCATAAACTAAACATTATTTTAAAAGTTCAAGAACTACACACACATCATTATATAATGCAAGTGCTTAGTGTCCAGAATATGCTGAAAGTTTGCCTCTTGACAGTCCTAAAAAGGCAGAAATATTTTTAAAAGCATTGATTGAGCATTTTGTATCATTACTAACAATAGCTTTCTTTAGTTCTTCATAAATGGTTCTTTGCTTTTATTTGCCTCACATCAAAACACTAATGGAAATCATTCTAAACTTATTTGTATCTAGTTCAAGGCATTAAGATGAAGAAATTTCCTAACAGAGAACATATTTTCTAATGAATCCCATCTTTTTTTTTAGCTATATTAAATGTTCAGAGAGCTTAAAGAATGTTGGGATGTACTTTAGATGAGTTTTAAAAACAATAAAAAGAGCTTCTGAATATAAGCAAAGAACTCCTGTACATGTGCCAAGAATTTTTCAACTTTATCAACAAGATTAATAGTTTCATTTTGAAAGGGGCCATGTACACATACAACTCTGAAACACATGAGGTTCTGCACATGCAGTTAGCAACAGTGAAAAGAACTCAGGAAACACTACAGAACTAACAGCAAGAACTGTTCCCAGCTATTAGGCAAAAAAAAGGGGAGGTGTGTGCCAAAGTGGTGCTTTCACAGAGCTGTATCTGTTCTGAAAATGTATGTTCAGCAGCATCAGACCAAAGTAATAAACTATGCCAAGATTAAATCTCAAAGATTTGAAAATTACCCTTGTGATTTCCTGATTCCATATTTGAAGATGCACAGTGGGGCTGATTTCCTCTCAATCTGGCATTAAAAACCAGCCTCAGGAATGCAGGACACATTACCAGAACTGCTCATTAATCAATCATATCTTATATTCAGCAACACTGAATTTCACTTGGATAAGGAGATACAAAAAATGCACTGTTAAAGTGCAACTTTGGAATTCCCTCACACTTTAACATTACAGATGGAATAGTATTCTCATCTAGTAAATAAGCAAGCTATTTGACAAATAGGAAAATCAATTCTTAAAGGCTAAGATTTAGAGCCTGTTCATACCAAGAAATCATTTCTAGAAATTGGAAGAAAGCCCTGTTCCAGACGCATTTGTTCTTCAAAATTTTAGTACCTGAGTTTTTCAGCTGGGGTAGAGTTGATTTTCTTCACAGTGGCTAGTACGGGGCTGTGTTTTGGATTTGTGCTGAACACAGGGTTGATAACAGAGAGATGTTTTTGTTGTTGCTGAGCAGGGCTTACGCAGAGCCAAGGCCTTTTCTGCTTTTCGTGCTGCCACACTGGTGAGGGGGCTGGGGGTGCCTGGGAGGTTCCAGGAAAGACAGCCCGAGCAGGTGACCCAAAGTGACCAAAGGGATATTCCAGACCCTATGACATCATGCTCAGGATACAGAGTTTGGGGAAGAAGGTGGAAGGGGGGGGACATTTGGAGTGATGGTGTTCGCCTTCCCAAGTCACTGTTACACGTGACGGGCTGTGCTCTCCTGGGAATGGATGAACACCTGCCTGCCCATGGGAAGCAGTGAATTACTTCCTTGTTTAGCTTTGCTTATGTCGCTTTGCTTCTCCTTTTCCTATTAAACTGTTTTTATCTCAACTCACAAGTTTTCTACCTTTTACCCTTCTGATTCCCTCCCCAGTCCCACTGTTGTGGAAGCAAGCAAGTGGCTGCATGGGGCTTCACCACCGGCAACCACGACTGCATATCACACTGGTTAAAGTGACAACCATCCCACCCTGACCCTTCTCTCTACAACTCAAACCTTTAAGAAGAAAGAAGAAAAAAAGTCAACATTAGAAGTTCATATTTTCCTACAGAGTCAAGGCACTCTGTAAAAAACATTTTCAGATTCATGAATTGTTGTAATGTGAGACACTCGATAATTTTCTTGTTGTATTATTAACTATTCCTTCATCCAGAAACAAGAGTCATTTTTTCATTCTGACAAGGAATTCTTCCAAACATTTCTTGATTTAAGAGTTTTTCAAAAGAACAATACTGCAGTCAATCTGTTAGCTAGACTTTTTGCAACAATATGCTATTTTTAATAAAATTTTCTTTGGGACAGGCTTCTCAAGTTCAGGATAGGACTGTGGGTCAAGATTTCAGATTAAAAAAAACTCAAAGCATTTATCATAAAACAAATATTTAAGGAACAGAAAGACACCCATTCAGGATGTAGATAGCAGGCTGAAAGCCAACTTCTGGTAGATCTGGACTACTGATCTGGAGAAAAATACTTGCTGGGTAGGACACTCTACTTGGTGCTTAGGAGATGTTTCAAATGCCTGCTGCAGTGAGAGCTGAATAGTTCATACAAATGGGGAAATTTTGTAGAGAAACATTAAGATGAGAAAATTTCTGGGCAAGAACCCTGTCCAGCATTTTGGACATCTGCTTCTTGCAGCACTGAAGAGTAAGGATTCGTGTTGCACTGAAAGGTCAGGTCACCGCAACCAGTCGTTGAAGCCTGTCTCTCATCCCTGAGATCTTTTTTCCACTTGTTTGGAACAACACTGAAAAACATTTTAAGTCTGTTCCAGTAAAGAAAACCTATTTTACAGCTGCTCTACTTTAAGCCCTCAATATTCATGTTTCTCCGTGAACTGTGATATCAAAGCAGAATGCAATTTTCTGCAGAGGAACACAATACCACAAATACCACAGATAGGAACAATCATACTTCTAGCCTCACTCTCAACTGAGGCCAGTAATTTCAAACTGCACTCAAAAGCCCATCTCATATTAGGATAGCTTCAATTTATCCATTATGAATAGTGCTCAGCATTACACCTGGAAGTTGGCTGTGTAGTAGGTCAGCTTGCAACAGATACTCTCATTCCACTAAATCCCCCTGCAGATGACAGTGGCACACATAAACGTCTGCCTAGTTAAAGCAAAAAGGGTTTCCATGATATGCACCACCTTTCTGGGGCTTCACAGATCCAACCTCTAGAAATAACAGGCTGAATCCATAAAACCCAAGCAAGCTTTCTCATTTATAACTGAAAAACAGTATGCTTACAATTGCTAACAAATACATTACTGCAATCGTAAAAATGCCCCAGACCTTTAATCTTTAATCTATCCCTTTGTTGTACCTGCCCAGTCCCAGGTTTAGTGTCCTGCGTTGCTTCAGCAGGAGCAGATTCCTGCACATCCTCAGGTTTAAGGTCTTGAATTTCTTCCACAGGAACTGTTTCCAGCTCATCCTTGGGTCTAAGATTTACAGTGTTCTCTGCAAGGTCTGAAATATTTGATTCCTGCAGCCTGTCCGGCGTTGGGCTCTCTGTCTCATCTCCAAGAGCAGATTCCATTGCCCACCCTGGTGTGGAGAGGGGCACGGCACTCCTTGCAGAAGGAACCTGATAACGATAACATCGGCTCTCGCAGGGAACGATTACAGACACCTGAACCCTGCTCCCAGCCCCTGAATAAAACAAGAAACACATCTGCTTAAAAATAGTCCTATTTTAAATTTGCCACTCTGAGTAATCTTTTATTCCGCTCATGAGCTGCATTTATTAAAGAACAGATTTCATTTTACTTGAAAGAATTATCTTAGAAGTGACTTATGGGCAAAAAACAGCACAGTGGATCCTCTCAGAGAAGAGCTCTATGAATTGCAGGGGTGATACAGAGCTGTACTGCTGTATTTTCCCACTCCTTTTCTTACTAAATGCCTGCCCTTCCACACGGTTCACCCTTCCCCATCCCAAGTGGTCTTGGCCACTCCCTTGGGTTTTCCCCATCGGTTCCCTTACCCCAGCTCCGCCCATGTACCACCCCTATGCCCTGAGACCATTAGTCCATGTGCTCTCTCTGCCCCCCTCATCCCCATATAAAACCCCAGGTTCCATACCATGTGCTCTCTCTCTGCCTTTGGGGACCATGTTATAAAGATCTTTTGCGGTCCCCATGTGGGGAGCCTTCTTGCATCCTTTATCACCACCGTGTTGTGGAGCCGACAGCTAGCCAGAGCAGCGTGGGCTGCCCAGAAGGGCTACGGGAAGCAGGAAAGCTGCTCCCCCAAGATAGCCCCGCAGAGCTCTCCGGAAAGGTTGTGGCTTGCCATACCAAGGCAGGGAAACAACACACCGCAACACAGAGCCAAAACTGATACAAATTATCCAGGATTACTGAGCTTTAGTTCACTGATACTAGTGTGGTCCAAGGATTTTTGAGGCTTCCAGTAATAATCCCTAGAGTTCAAAGTAACTCCAAAATTGGGACAGAACAGATATGGAAAGAAATTTCTACCACTGTGCAAGCATCCTCAAGAACAGAGAGAGCAGATGGGAAGGAAACTACATCTCAGACTAGACACAAGGAAGACATTTTTTACAATGAGGGCAGTGGGACACTGGAAGAAGTTGCCCGGAGAGGTGGTAGACGCCCCATACCAGGAAACATTCATGGCCAGGCTGGACGTGGCTCTCAGCAACCTGATCCAGTTGAAGATGTCCCTCCTTATTGGGGTAGCACCAGGTGACATTCAGAGGTCTCTTCCAACCCAAACTATCATACGATTCATACGACATTATACGATGATAAACACTTCAAACTCCGTCCAGTGTGGTGGGACTCACAACACTGCTGGAGATCTCAGGCTCAAGGCTCAAGTAACATGAAGGAGAGTTACACAGTGGGAATTCAGTTTAGTGGTACATCAAACACTAAATACTGTGGTAGGAGTTTGCTAACTAGATTCATGCAGTTTAAGTAGAAGATGATGCAAGCTTCTGATAAAAAGATTACCTATCGAATGTATGTGACCAAATATGTAGTATTCGAAAAGATAAAGGGAAAAGGCAAATGGAAAAGGCACAGAGACAACCTGTCTACATCTTCAATCAATCTAATGTGTTTAATTAGCATTTTTCTGAACTACCAGAATTGCAGTAAAAACATATTTATTTACTTCCTTTTTAGGAAAAAGAAAATTCGCTTTTTGCCACATCTCTTAAGGTAAAAGCGTATGTATAAAAAACTTAAGTTACACAAATGAGGTTTCATTACAAAACTATTACGGAAACTTGGTAATTGGTACAATCAATTATTAGTAATATTGCTAATACTGCGCAACTATTTTCCTGCAGGATTATTCAGAAGAGGTAGTACCTGGTAGCTAATTAAACAATGCATGCAGACTAATAGTAAAAAAATTTTTTTTTTTTATTGCTTAGCATGCCAATGAAACAACAAGCAAACATGGGTTAAATTTTAGTCAGTCTATTATTATTTCTTCAAGACAACATACACATGTCTCATTGCCTTTCACAAATTGTCCAGACATATATGTATCTCAGAATCTGTATCCAAAATATTAAGAACAGTAAGATAATTATTTTAGATTACTGACTCAGAGGAAAATACATGGAAAATGAAAAGAAAAATTGCCCCGTGGTCTCATAATAACAATGGCATCAAAACATACTTTTGGTGATGCCTCGCATATTTAAAGACAGACAACTAGCGTGTTAACTTTTGACATTACTGAGAAAACTTAAAACTCCTCAGCCTCTTATTATTTTATTCCATTCAGCTCATATTCTATTTTGCTTACTTTTGTAAATAAACACATATAATTTAGAAAACTATGCACAGATTTCTGCATAATATATGATATATAATGCATCTTGATTCCAGCAAAGAGAACATTTTTTCTTGCAGAGTTTCGCTTTCTTTCTTGTCAAGCAAAAACAAAGCCATAAATTTAAAAGCATCATGACTAGAGCCAGTCTGTGTATCTAAAACTCCCACAAAGTAAGAATAAAAATGAAAAATGTTTTAACTTTCACAAGCCTTTAGTAGTCTAGCATGGAAGCCAGCATCTTTAGATAAGGGTGGAAAGTTCAGGTTATTCCATCAGGTAGAATAGAAAAGAAGAACAAGCACAAGCTCTGTACAAGGAACAGAAAAAAGGCACGCCTCCAGAATTAAAGATATACTAAGTACACTACTCAGTATCATCAATTTGACCGATGTTTTGTGAATAGCTGTGTGTTGTCAGCTAAAGAAACAGATGGATGGTGTGGAGGCAGCAAGGGTAAGACCTGGGGCACAGCAACTGTGGAGCAATGTATAAAACTTAGATGTAGAACGCTGGGGAGCACTAGTACGGCAAACAGAAATTTTTCCCAAAGTTTTCAATAACTACATATTTAAAAAATTAATATAAAAAACTTCAATGCATACAATTTTAGATTTTCTTCAGTAAATGACAGACACTTCTTTTACTACTGTTCTTAACATAGTAGCTAGATTTTAAGTCACAGGATAAAAAATTCAAGTGCCAGTGGCATAAAGTACTATGAAACAAAGCAGGGCTCAAAAAGAAAGACTAAGAGTAGGATGTACTAGTTTACAAACCACTGCCTCTATATCCCCTCTGTGTAACAGGACAGCTGCCCACAACCCATGAAGAACTGCAACACTGGTCACTGCATGGCATCAGCCACCTCTGCTTCAAGGGGGGAAGAGCCTTTCCTCCACGATATAGCCACTCTAACTTTTTAACTCAGACTATTAAGTCTGAATTTCATCAGGATCAGGGAAAGTCACACAAATACAAAAGCTTGCAGCCTTTGCAATATTCGCCCACAATTTATGTACCAGGGAATTATTTCAGAATCTCTGATAAAAGTAATTTAAACATAAGTAGAAAAATTATATAATTTGTGAGGGCAGTGAGTTGTGGCTTTGAGGCATTTTTTCCTTCCTCAAAATAATCCATTACTTACAGTCCAGATAACAGCTCCAAGAGGGGAAAATCGCTGTAAAAAATCGTGCCTCTTTAATCCTTAAATTTCTGGGGAGGTAAGGATATTAAATATCGAATGTTCCTGTCAGTTGTTCAAGCACCTTGTATTTTTCCCCTCCCTCCCTGCTCATTAACACAATTAACAGGGTCACATGCAGGAGAGCCCTCACCTGACACACATGCCTTGCACACGTGCTGAGAGAGGCTGAGAAGGAAACACTCCTGTTTGCTTTTCAAACTGAAGAAAACACCATATGGCATCTGTGTTCTTTGCTTGGACACCTATGCTCAACTTGGTCTTCACACAGCTGCCCCCACACTTGTAGGACACCAGAGATGGCATGAGAGGCCACACTTTTCCCACATTTGCTATTCCCACCCATATTAACCTTCTCCTACCCACTGATGTCACTGCTCAGGGAAAAGGCCCCCGTCAGCCTCTTAGGAAGGAAGGGTCCAAGCGGGACACAAGGAGCCCCTCGTGTGTCCTGCTCCTGGTGCATGCCCTGTCCTCCCTCCCTGGCTACTGACAGCTGCTGCTTCTCACCTTCCTCTCACAGGCTGCTCCAGGGTGGCTCTCCTGGCCATGGAAACTCACCCACACCCTGCAGATCATGAAGTCCACCCCAGTGCGAAGTACTTGTCTCAGCACCTTACCAAATTCCAGTCATGTTCTGACTCCCTCTCATTCCTCTCGCTATTTTTCTTGCCCACAAACATACGGCAGGTGCTTCAATATCAAAGGATATTTAATAGACATTTTAATCATCTGGTAATAATATATTGCCTTTTTTTTAAGAACATGGAAGATAATTGGAACAAAAGGTGTTATATAAATCCAGCCTGATAGACTTTCCATATCTGAAGAAACACAAAGCCCAGTGCTAGAAATCTTACTACATAATAATACAGCTTTTACTTAAAAAAAGAAAAAGGTTCAAGAAAATGTACTCTCAAATAAATTTTGAAAACAACCTATTCTAATTCACATCAATATTTTAGAGAATACTGAAAGCATGAGTCCAAAACACTCTAGAAAAATTATGTATTCTATTTTATTGCCTGTAGAACACAGAAGATGATACTAATCACAGTTTAAAAATCACATTTCTATGGAAATTATAAAACAATGAAGCTCAGATAAAAACATTACAAACATGCCTACAGTTAAGCAAGGTATAGAACAGTATATTTTGGGTTTGTCTTTTACTAACTGCTAATATTTGGAACCTAACTTTCTAATCAAATTTTCCTGTTTCACACACAACTTGTACTAGAATTTATACACAAACCAACACTATGTCATCATCTGTGAAAAAAAAATAAAGGTTTGGACAGAATAATCAAAAATTTAAAAGGTGACTATTTTGACATTTATCTTAGCTAGGTTAAGAACTCCATGCAGACAGTGGCGACAGGCTGCAAAAGAAATATCCAAGGTTATCCATGGACTTCAGGTAATCCACTCATTACAGGTAATTATGTTCATACAATTTACCTGTTGCTCACTTATTTATATTTCTATAACTTGAACCGAGACATGTTAAGACACCACCTACTAGACTGATTTGCATGTAGGTAATACTCCCCAACCTAAACTGGAGGTCAAAATCTCAAATTATAGGAAGTTAAAGAAATATTTCTTAAATTGGAGTTTCTGTGCCTAGTTTGTACTTGCAATAAACAGAAAGTCCCTGGAATGCATACAACATTGAACAGAGCAGGTGTCGTTTACATGAGCCAGAAAAAAAGTAATCGCTGCGACTCATGGACCATTGCCCTTCAGAAAATGTGGGTTAAATTCACACATCAGGTGCCCACCAGTCTGCCCTCAACTTCAGGGCAAGAGAACTATTTTTATGTTCTCCAGACAAAAAGGAAATGAAGCAAGTACACACACACACACACATCCTATGGATAACTTCAAAAGAAGAAAAGCTCAGCTCCAGCTCTCATGTGCAATTCATCATGCTGTCCTCTTACAGCATTACAAAAATTACAGCCAGGGAGTTTGGCTTAAGTTGAGAACCGTCCATACATTTTACCACATCCAGAATTTTCATCCTTAGTATATTTCCATAACAACTTCACTACACCAAAAAGTATTATTCCCAGAAGATACAAAAACGCTGCGAACTCTAGCACTTATCCTGAAGGATGTTACAGCAAACACCAAGATTTCGCTCCAGACAGGAGGTCTTCAAGCTCATGTGGAGGTGGGCTCCCCAGATCCCAGAAGACAGGCCTAAGCCTGACCTAGTGTTACTGTCTTTAAAGTGAGAGGTTTGAAGATTGACTATGATCAAGTGTTTTCCAGTGGACTCTCTCCTCTGATTTTGCTTCCTACTTTTTTGGTTGTTGTTCCTACAATAAGCACGTTCCATTACAATTAATATTGGGAATGATTGTCTGCCACATCAACATTATCTTCAATTTCTCCTCACTTTCAAAAAATTTTATATGCAAAAATGGGACCCTTCATTAACTCTTTTGAGGTTGGGCTTTTTGGGAGGGGGAGGAAAGCAGGGGAGACATGAGACACTGTATTCGAAGACAAAGTAAAAACAAATAGTGAAACAAGAAGATAATCAATTTAGTTCTAAGAATTTAAAAAGTAGCTCACTTAGCTATGTTCTGCATTAAAATCTTTGTCTAAACGAGAATCATAAAACTACAGAGGAGCAAGGTTGTATAAGGTTTTCCTTTTTTATTACTATTATTATTTTGTGTCACCTTATGGACTACCATTACATAAAATAAGAGCTTTAAAATAGTTTTTAAACCGATCTCTTGGTCAATCAGATGGTTGTCATCAATTTCCTAGATTTATATTGAAAAAGAAAGAAAAATGTCACAGTTTAGAAAAGCTTCAGGTTGATATTAATGACAATGAATGCTATGACTAACAGAATGAAATTGAAGCCTCTTAAAACTCTTGATCCAATTCTCCCCGAGGTCTGAGTTCCAATGCATCATTTTTGGTTTCTGTAAAAAATCTTTGTGTTCTATTTTCATTTGCTAGAAAATTACTCCTAGGATTGTTTCATGCAGACCATAGTACTATTCCATAAAGTAAAAGCTACCATGCACCATCTGAACAATGGGCTTTTTCAGCGTAATGTTTCTTGGGAATTACAGTATTAGATTGATGAGATGTACAAATTTTCTATCACCTCAGTCTCCCAAGCAGTGAGTCACTCCTAAATGCAGAACAGCAATAAAATTAAAAACAGCTCATGTGCTGCTGTGTTCTACACCCCACAGGTATTAGAACATATGATTAGAACAGATGCAAAATGTTTCCATTGAAATAAGATGTAAAGACATAGAAAACACTGTAGCAACGTGTGCTGAATCTGTGCTCAATAGCTGAAGAGGTGCTATTAATGCTAAACAGCTCCAGAAACATCAGCCGGGAAGAAAGCCTGAGCGTCAGACGCAGGTATGAGCAAAAGAGACTATTCACAGCAACCAACCACAGGCAGCTAAATGACAAAGCCAGTTCCCTGATGTTCCCCCTGTACTCAGTGGGACTACAGTTCCTTCTTCTGGAGAGTATTTCAGAGCACAGGAAAAATTTAGGCAATACAAATCAACTTCTGGAAGAGATAGTCTGTCTCCATAACCATCGAGCACACACAAGAATGCTGCTAGCTCGGGTGAGAGCTCAAAAAGTACTTTGCTCCCAGCCTAACGCCGACAGCATCCACTGGAGGCTGGGATGAGCTAAAGCAACAGAGACTGTGTACCAGGTTCTCCTTTTCTCTTAAGAAAATCAAGACAAAAGCAAGGGAAAAAGGATTCTAAAATAGAATAGTTCAGATTGTACCCTATCTTCTCATGAAAAAACAGACAAGTTTGCAAAGTGGATAGTAATTAATAGATACTCTCTTAAATGGCAATGATATACCATATAAGGCTCAAACAACATTTATCCAAATGCCTCAGTCACCCTCATTTATGGTGCCTAGAGACCTAACAAACAACAGACTGCTAGCAATCTGATAAATCGGTTCTATTCCGAAATCCCTAGAATACTCTATACAGCAAATGGGCCCTGTAAAATGTTTGTAGCCACAGTGGGAAAATTTTCCTTTGTTTACCCTGGTATTCTGGGTTTTCTGCTTACAAAAGCTGGGAATTCTTCTCTGTGCTGACCTGCATTTCCATTTCTGTCTGCTTCCTGACCTATCTCATACTTAACACCTGTTGACATCACAATTTCCAATATATTTTTTGTCAAAACATTCTTACAAAACAGGATTTGTAGTCTCCTGTTAGCAGCTGGGGATGTCCATGCCAACAAGACAGGTCTCAAGCTGTGGAAGAAATGTCCAGGAGTCACAGGGAGAAAATGGTCCAGCCATTGCCCAAATTCAGAAACTTCTGGGACACACAGAAGGTTGGGCCTCCTCACAAACTGTTTTCTTCCACGGAAACTACAGCGTAGGGGTGAGGAAGAAGGCAGTGGTGTTTCCATGCATCTCTGCTTGCCATGCTGCACATAGGGTGTGCTCAGAGGCTTCTCACAGTGTGGACAAAACCAGAGGGACTAAAGCGTCCAAGTTTGATGGCTTTTGGCATGATAAGGACTTCAACCACACCTTTCAGCCACGGGCTGTACTGTACATAGCAAAAATCCACGTGACCATTCATATAGCCCTCTGTGGCTAAGAAGCAGCATGCAGCACTCGACCCAAAGCAGCACTCAAGCAATGCCACCTGGGACTGGAGAGGACACCTGCCAGGACACAGCATCCAAACCCCTCCCCTTGCCACCAGCTGAGCAGCCTGTGCAGCCTCTCTGGCCCAGCAAACCAGCACGGCGCAGTTTGGTGGCTACAGCATTGGCAAAAGCTGCTCCAGCAGCTCGCCCTCTTGTCTGAGAGCGTCTCCTTGCCCCCATGGCTGACAACATTCCTGCCAGCCAAGCGCAAAAGCAATGAAAAATGAAACAATGAAAAGCAGTTTCCCAAGTTGGCAGAGATGGGGTTTATACACATCTCAGATTTTCATGGCGTTCTGGTTTGGGATAACTTACATAATAAAACTGATGATGTATTTTCAGACAGATCCTGTCTTCCTGGGAATATAAGGGAAATTGTATTTCCAACTTTTGAATGACCACTAAAATACCAGTTTCAAAGAAAAATTTAGTTATGCATACACGGTTAAACAGACTTGAAAGGGAAGTCCATTAGTACAAATAAGACCAAGGTAAGGCCCTGTTCCACAGCTGGCAGTACCACATCGGTAAGACCTTTCAAAAAGCCTTATAAAGAGCTAGCAGAGAAAAATCCCTGAGTGATACTCAGAGTAAGCAGAGGTAAATTATTGCCAGATTAACTGTAAGTTGCAGCTGCTTAACTTCAAGCATATGTTCTGAAAAACCATGAATAATGCCAGTCTTATAAATACAGCGAACTTCCTAATGTGAAAAATAAAATCTTACGTATGCTGCCAAGAAACTTTCTGTTTAAGATTTTACAGCCTAGGAATAGGATTTCCCACAAGTCCATCTACCAAGTATTCAGGCAATAAGAGGAGGTCATTCAGCATCTAAATCAAGGACTCTTCCCTTTGGATGTGTAAATTGATCCAGAATTTTAATCTGACTGACTACAAATTTTCCAATGGGGGAAAATTAAAACTCTCGAAACAGCAGAGATAATAATTTCATCTGGCCAAGGTCTGTGTTTACTTGCAAATGGCCTGCAGAACCAACAGAACTGGGAAGTCTAAACAGGTTATGACTTTACAGCACAAAAATTAGAAAAACGGAAAAGATCAATGCCACCTCCTGAACAATATCCTGCAGTCTTTATTCAGAAGCACAGTACAAGCAGATCCATTTCAGAGCAACCTCAAGGAGACCATCAGAGAAGACAGACTCCCTTTGGAACTGGGGCTGGGGCTTTTGTTTTGCAGCGTTGATAAAAGGACAAATGATGCACACATCTCCCAAAATCATAATATCGCAAACCCTGCTTGTTCCCATGGATGAACTTTCTCTCTTTTATTTAATGAAGCAAACACTGCAAGAGTGGGTTTCATTATTATTTCATCTCTTCATTTCCCCTGGCTATTAGTAACTCCTAGCTAAATGTAAGCTACCCACGAGTGCTTTGCCACATCAACAATCAAACAACCATAGCTACAGTTACAAGCAGGAGATGTAGTATCAAAAATACACATTTTCCAGTAGTTTTGGGCTCCATTTAACATTTAAAAAAATTAAGAATTAACAGGACATTGTCCAAATGATATACATTTGATGCATGCTGGAAATAAACTCTAGATTTAGCTGACCCTGCTTTGCGAGAAAATACAGGGTGTAAGATAACAAAGAGTGTGTGACATCACATGTCACAGGAGACGAAAGGATTTTCTGAGTACCGTGTAAGGATTGAGCTCTGGGGTGATGTAATACACTTTGCCACAGTAGAAAGCAGATTTCTGATAGAAGGAATACCAAATTATATCCCAAATCCTGTGTTAAACAGGATTTTACCACGTTGACTTTTAGGCATATAACAGGACCAAATTAAGCAAGTTGTGAGTTGAACTCTGAGTAGGAAAAATTTGCAAGATAAAACGTGATACTCCTGTGTACTTCAAACAGCCAGGAATCTTTCTAAAATAAACATCATATGGAGGCTGAGCACTGTGCAAAAAATTCAAGCATTGTTCTAAGTAGCTCTTGCATATGAGCAATTAATCACTAAGACCAGAAAAAAAATCTTAAACCTTCCAGAGCTAAGCTGTTTCCATAAAAAAAGCACATGGCACACTGCCAATTCTCCCAGACTATCTCCAATGAATCACTGCTTCTTGGGCCTCAGAATGATGCTGTCTCTCTTTCACTTGGCTGTGTCATCTCATTCCAAGGCTTTATCTCAACACCATACTTTATCATAACACTTATTTATTGTGCAAAGTGTTGACTAATTTTCTACATTCAGATTTTAAAGTATAATAGCAGCATAACTGGTCAAATCTATTGATGTGCTTTCATTTCTTTGTCATGTTTGTAATAGCATTTTAAATACTGTTCACTTTTCTCAGATAATAACAGGAACTTGAAGATTCTACACATTTTAACCTTCAATATGTTCAAACTGCTTATGGAGTTTGAGCAAACACTACTTCTCATAAACATGGGAAATTTCACTTTAACATATTATTTCAGCATTTTATTTAACAATACAAGCAGCTTAGGAAAGCATCTTATTTCCATTTCACTTTAAATGGCAGATGATGGATAAATTGCAGCTAATGTTGGAAAGAGATGTATAAAACCAGCCACATCCTGATTAAACTCTATTACTAACTCTGGCAATTTTCTCAGCAATTATTTCAAGGACAAGGCTGAAATAGTCTTTAATTTTTCCTTATTATGAACAAAGGTTTCCTTGACACATTACTGTTTTCAAAAGAATTCCTAAAAAATAAATAAGGTCAAAGAAGTTGGACAAAGAATAATTGATTTTTCAGAGAAACACACGTGCAACAACATGTTTTTAGAAAAGCAGTAAGGGGAGATTACTGAACATATGCTATACTTTTCACCATTTGTAGGAAAAACAAACTCAACTAGCAGTGCTTCACTGTTTCTACAGAAACAATGATTCCTGCCTTCAGCTCAGTCTCTGCAAAAGCAGGATCTGATAAGGACACTTTTGAGAGCCATCTGATCAACCATGGCTCAAAGCTGTATTTCTAACACAAAAGACATAGCAATTAAAGGTAATTTGGCATAAAAGAGAAGGCTAATTTTCGTCCAGTTAACAGACTCCCCAGGCTCAATCTGCAAAACAACTGAAAACTCGAAAACACCAGTGGAGACAATAGGAGGAAGCATATCAAAGGCATATATAAATATATTTCTCCTTTTTCACTTCATCCATCCTCCCCTCTTTCAGCTCCCCACCTGTTTGCAGGAATCAGTTCTCTTTCTCATCCAAGACCTGATTATCCTATTAGTAAACCATCTGATGAAAACCATTTAACACATAGGGGACTACAGGTTTTTGTGGTGCTTAGAATAAACACTGCACATCTCAACAGTATTATTATTGACTTCCTTTGGCAGAAGAAAAAGTATTCATATATTCTACAATATCAGATTTTAAGCAAGTGTTTTTATATACCTAGGACTGCTTCAGGTTCTACTGTTTTCAGGCCAGTCATATTCGGGAACTAAAATATTATGTGACCATCAGTGGAAACAACATTCACTAATTGTGCTCACGTGGATGTCACTCTACAATTCAATAAGCAAGAAAAACTTCATCGTAATTTTCTGAGAAGACTTACAATTAATTTTAAAAATATTGGAGCATCAATCTTTTCAATGAACCTAGTATTCCAGCAAAGTCTGAGTGAGATCACACCAAAAAAGCAACATTCAAGTCTACAGGAACATATAATCAGTGCTGGAAGTACTGTCTAAACACATTGCCCAAGAGAAGACAGCTCTCTGCTGCAACTGCCCATAAAACTGGCAATTTTGTGACTAACTGAACAGAAATGGCACGTATATTTTGCAGTGTATCTATTTAGTGAGGGACGAAACTAAGCACTCCTGAGTTGGAGCAGGAATGTACTAGTGGAGTATCGTGAAAGACAAAAGAGTCAGTAAATACCCCTGGCTAATTGCAAAGGATCTTTCTTTACTCCCTGAGCCCTGCCAGCAACTGGGAGCAGTTCGTCTTCATGATGGAGAGAAACTAAAGCAGCTTGCTGCACACTGGCCAACCAGCAGTTATTTTCCTATGAATCGCTTGCATTTTGGAGCAGAAGATGACATTTGCTTTACAGAGGATCAAACTGTTCCCTTGTGTTAGGCGTTTGTTCCCAATCAAAACCACACAGCATAAATGCAAACCCTGAAAATCAATGCAATATTGAAAATTACAAAACGCACTTCAGGAACTAAGCAATTGTTTATGATGCACTTACATGTAATTATAAACTGAATTTTGCAAGTGACTTAAAACATGTTCTATCTAAAAAGAACCCCCATATTTTAGGGCCTTGTTAAAAAATTTCCAACTAGATAGGCCCAGAAAAAAAAAGTTGTAAAAATACTGCATTTAGCTTCATAAAAAATTTTTTACAGTCTCTGCATTAGCTATAATTAAATATATGCATCAGAAACCTTGCTCCATTGCAGATACTTTGTATGTCTGTACTTACTATAACTAGAAGACATCTGTGATAGCACATAATAAACCTTGCATCTCACCACAAATTTATTACGACAATGCTGCACACAAGAACTAGAAACCACACTGAATTTTCTGGGAGAAGCAGGGGACAAAATAAAACAAAACACTTGATTCTCATTCAGTCCTATTCCTAATTTTGATCTTAACTGTTTACAACTGCATAGCTTTTTTCTTGGAGCTACTGCTATACCCCATGCAAGAGAGCAGCAAATACAGGCAAGGAGCTGTAAGGCTTTTGAGAGGTTCAGCTCTTGCAAGTCCACTCTGATTAGAACAAAACTGAGAGATGGAGACTGTCAGAGAGCAATCACCAGTAACAAAGATATTTGGCCAAAAAGAAAGGCTTAAGCCTAGCTCAGTGTTTAGTCTTTCTGCTCATTCCAGATGCCATCCACTATGATGGAAGAGTCTCCAACTGTACCTTTAACAAAGTTGCAAAGATCATTCTTTACCTTTATCAGTTTGACTAAATGCTTAAAACTCCCTCACATCTCTGCCTGCCTCAAGAGCTAAGCCCTTGCCTCCTCCTCCTCCTCCTCAGCATGGAGGCAGTTCTGTCACCCGCAGAAACCTCCTGGCTCAGCGATGCACAAGTACTGTCACATCTTTTGAATGTCCCGCTACAAAATGATGCACCTGATGCTCCCAAACTTGATTGAGTGCACATTGTGGCAGACACTGAGCAACTGGAAAGCCCCATTCCTCCTCTCCCTCACAGACCCAGAGAAGCACATAGCCAGGAGTCAAGACAGCAGCAATGGGAATGCCAAAGGAGGAGGTTCAACAGCTGCCACCCCCAGGGATGCCACCCACTCCCCTTCAGGGCTTGCATCTCCCTTGTTCTCTCACAGCAGGCCACGTATTACCTCTCAGACACCTCTCAACACCCACCCATCATCTTAGCAAGCTCCAAAGCAATGCTGGCAATCATCTCAGCAGACATCAGATATGAGCCCCATCTCCAAAATTTCCACTGCTGCTTGGAAAAGGATGTGTTGACTTCAGCAGCATGCAGAGTAACATCAAACACGTACACCCTTTCAAGGCTATAAAGACAGCTCCTACCCTTCTATTATTAATAAAAGATTACCTTTGGTTGTTCCTCCCCTCAGTAATTTTCTCTTCCCCTGCTATAAGAAGTATAAATGGACGTGTAAGAAGAGCATTAAGATGTTTTGCCTGTTTGTTTTGGTTAGAGGGTGTGTGGGGTATTTTCAAACACATGGCAACATTTTGATTTCTATTCTTAGAAACCATTTGAGGCAAAAAAGGGCCCATGAAAGAATTGAAGTCCACAAATGAACTTCCTTTCTGCTGGGTTTTTCTCAGCCATCTCCCCTCCAGTCATGCCTGCCAAAATCCCATGCTTTATAGGGGCATCTGTTCTATTCTATCCAGGCCAAAAAAGGAGACTTTTCAAACTCTTACTACAGCTGAGGAAATCTATAGCTCAATGAGCCTAATGTCATTTTTTTTTCCCCATGTCTGCAGCTCCACAACTGGCATCAGAAGTGAAAGTCCCTTTCTCCCCCCTCCCTTCCTTCAGCCTCATGTTCCCAATCCAGGCCTCTTCTAAAAGCTGTCCTCCTCCCACTCCCCATCTTACTGCTTTTTACCACATGACTGAGGAACTGAGAACAATTTATTAATTTGTTTATGAGCCATAAATGAAACTCTACATCAACAGCTGAACTGACATATTCTTATGAATCCCTGCACTGCTCTAAGTTCTTCACCCCCACTGTGAACTTGGTATACTTCATACAACAAGAAATACATAAAAAACAGTTGCTTTCCCATACTAGTACTACTCCTAGAGTAGTATCACAATAAAGGCAGTCTCACTGGATTTGACTAAAAACTGATTCACATTGCTCAATACAAACAGCAGGTCACCCTAAACTACACTGCCTGCCCATGATTTAAAGTCACACACTGGCCTTCAGTGGAAAGTTTGGTTGCTCCCACTAACACCAGAACAGAGCAGTACAGACATCACACTCCACCTGCCAACCTCACTGTAAGGTGGCTTTATCCAAGTGCAACGCATTTCTTTGCATAACTTACAATTTATGGTGAAAAATATAGGGCACCACAATTCTATCAATTCCTCATGAAATAACAGTTTTCATGTGTTTCAAATAAGCAGACGTTCTAGAATGTATCACTGGTGTAAGGCTTCAACTCAACCACAATAGCAAGCACAGGCCCCAAGCATCACTGCTGTGGCTTTCAGTGAAATCTGCGGAAAGCGACCAGAAAAAATCTGAACCTAACGAAACAACCACAGACATTTGCATCCAAAATAGGAGATGAGAAAATTAAGCTGAGCAGGAGGTATATATTCTTATGTATTACAATCAGTATTTGCACAATACCTCTAAAAGTGCCTCATATACCTTATTTTGTTATGGGTAAAAGCTAATGGCAAGTCTGCAAAGCTCCTTTTTCCTCTACAAGCGAAACAAGTCTCATAATTTGAGGCACACAAAGGATGTAAGAATATATTAATTGCCAAATGAGCCGTATTTGTAATTATTTATTTTGATTTTCTGGCTAGCCACAATCTTGTTCACAATCTTGTTCACACAAGAAGCAGGAATAGTCCTAGCAGGGAAAACACAGGCAGGTTTTCAGCCTAAGATTGTTTAGTATCAGGCATGAAGACCAAAGCTAATATCTGTGCCCCCTCCACACCAGCTCTTTGTGGCTCAGCCTGTAAATGCATAGCTTTACTGGCAGGCTGCATCTACGAGCTGAATACATAAGCTCTTCCCCTCATGAAAAGGAAAAAAAAATTAAAAATCAAAGCTAAGCTCTACATCTGGAAGAAAAAAGGCAATTAAAAGAAGAGGAATACATTTCTGACACGGCCCAGTTCTCTGGTGAAATCAAGATTAAGAGGCATGTTTATGAGCAAAACTAAGTCAATATTTTCAAATTGGTTTTTAGAGCAAATCTTAGTTTTACCATTCATAAAATTCAATAGGTAATTACACAGCTAGGCAAACGTCCTTAGAGGAAAGTAGAAGAATAATGAATTCCCTACATAATTATTTATAGCTGTGTTTTTGACTGAGCACAGCACAACAGGCATCAAGCCAATATTTAAAGGAAAAAAAACAGATTTGTAAAACCTTAAATATTTCTGTAAGCCATTCCATAGACAACAGCCTATTTCACAATCTAATCTGCCTTTGCAATACATAAAAATCCCAACAACTTAGTCTGCCTCTATGATTAATCATTACGGTTTAAAATAAAACCTTGACAAAGATGGGTCCAGAAGCACAACCACAAAATATGTAATGCTATCAGAACATGCAATTTGCTTAAAATAATGTTCCTGGGAAGTGCCTTAGTGTCGTGTGCAAAATATTTTGTCTGATCCGCATTTTGAAGAAACCCTCGGGAACAAAATCATTACCAAGCATCAGTCAAAATGGCAACAACTAGAGATCAGATCCAATTCAGTCTTTCATAACTAACCCTAAGAACAAGCTGCTTATCACTCCAAAGCTCAAAAAAGATGATGAAAACTATATAACACAATGTCCTTTTGCTCCCTGAAGACAACCGATTATATTCAGTTAGGAGCTGACTGGTGTGCAATGATGCTTCTGCTCTTCAAATACACAGCTTAATTGCCAATACAACTTCACAACAAAACAGAGAGGAAAAAAATTCCCTCTTCTGCTATTTAAAAGACAAGCAGTCGTTGCTAGCAAATAAAAAGAAAGCCAAATTGTTGTTATTTTTTTAAGCTCAAATATCATCAATAATATGCTGGAGACAAAACTAAACAAACATTTTTTTGTAACAAACAAATAGAACATGATCCAAAACATTACCCTAAAATCTCATAGCTTTTATAGTGTCACAAGTAAAAATTATAATAAAAATCTATATCAATACATAAAATTCACAGCACAAAGGAGTTTAACTGGATTGAAAAGAATGGTGTTTTAATTTGTATATTATATACAGATGCTCTTGCTCCAGTTTAAGCCTTCTTTTACACACATTAGAAACAATACTGGATAGATTTCTCTGCTCAACTTCAGGACTCCACAAAACAGATTTAAATGGAAAATATTGTTGCACAGGGCTGTGCAGAGCACATCTCAATCCTCTTATACAACAGCAGGAGTTTTCAAGCAATTTGAATGTTACTTAGTTTCATTTGAAGGGGAGAGAACAAAGTTGGCATTATTTTTATTACTGTAGCATGTGGTATGTGTAGCAGGAAAGTTGCCAGGTATACTGGAGTAAGAGGGGCATATGTCCTTAAGGAAATACTAAAACACAGACAATAAAGCTTTATCAACATTAGCAACAGACATGAAGTCACTCCCTCCTGCAGCAGCTTTAACTTAAGTGCCCAGCAGCTCTGTAGATTCAAAAGACTGAATCCTATCTCCTTGGCTCCTGCCAAATACCTCAATTGCCTTCAATGTGCATAACATTTCCTTAGGAGTAGATATATTTGTCTTCTTTTATCCAGCCACAATATATCTCTCTGTTAGGAAATGCCCACTTTCCATCTATGCTTATGACAAGAACCTGCACACCTCTCACAGCTCCCCCAGCTTAAGGACAAGGCAGCTAAATATGACACAAAAGCACCTTCCTTCCAAACATTCTTTCTTCCTTATGAGGAATGCAGACAGATCTTAGTGACAAATGCTCAGGACAATCCCAGGATTCCTTCTTCAGTGCAGAGGGGAGTACTTGTAGAGATGCACATAAAAGTTGCAGGACAAGTTAAGAAGTAAATGGGAAAGGAAACAGGAACCGAGGGAGGGAAAGGAGGCTGGAGAAAAAAAAGGCAGCTATAGGCATCATAAGCATTGCTGAAACAAACAGGTTGTATGTATCCCATGTCTAGATCAAAGCCATTGTCAAATAACTCCACAAATCCCTTTCTAAGGAAGAACTGACTTCCTGGTTTTAAGACAGCACTAAAATAAAATAACAGGAGATGAACGGTACGTCGTTGACTCTATAGGGTTTAAATTCATTTGTCTGCCCTGCTCTTCTGAAATTTTCATCCATCTTGGAGAAACACAAAAATCAGTGGATTTACTTTCTCCCCTGCAAATAAATGGTTATTGCAAAGCAATTATGTTCATTTACACCATGTAAAATATCCTCCAAGATAGCCGAAGACAAACAATATGTAGACTGAGAGAGTTTCTTGGGAGGGCACAGCAGCTGAGCCAGCATAAAACTCTGCCCCCATTGTGTTTAATATCTGGAACACTGGGCACCCTGGTCATGTTGGTGGCAATTCTTCCTTAGTGCAAGAGAAACCAAGCTATCCCAGGAGAAGAATCAGAGCAGGAAAACCTGTTGAAGGCACAATCCAAGTTCTGACATAAACCTCTCAGCAGCAACTGTGAAGAAGCATTTCTCCCTTACATCTCCTACATCTTGAACAGTTCTGCCTGCACATTACTTGCTAGGAATATTTTGTGGGGATTTTTTTAAAATTTATTCTGGACAATTTCACATAATGTATTTAGTCATTAATTCATGTATCCATTAACATCCCTTCATTATCTTCAGTGACAATACCATTTCAAAACTGTTTTGCTTCAGCTATCTATGAAATCTCTGATTTTTCACAGAAGCCTATTCACCTTTCAATCATTTGTATTACATCACTCGAGTAACTACTAAATTTTGATTTATTTCAGGGAAATATATAAATCTCTTCTGTAAAAGTCTAAACTTGAAGTCACACTCCCTTTAGAGCCCTCGGAAAGATATAGACACACTTAGACTATGGCTCACCAATCCTGCTTTCTATGTTGTTTTGGAGACTTGATAAATCATGCCTCACAGACTGTAGAGACAACCAGATCTCCAATGGCTACACGAGCCCACCTCAACATCACTACCTTGTTTGATGATCCACCTCCTTGTGGATTCTCCTTGCCCTGCTCCCCATCATGCCAAGAGGAGCAAGAGGAGATACTTCAGACCAACTTCAGATTTCATTTAGGTAAACGAGAAAGGCAAAGGAGCACGTGCAGCTGGTGTAAAATAAACTCTCATACTCTGCTAAAAATATTCCAGGCTGAATTGAATATCCACAAGGAGCTAAGGAAAACAGCAACACAGAATTCCTTACAATTCCTTGGAACTGGGTGATCCTGTTGCTACTCTCAACCACTACTTGGACTGGATTTTTTTCACAGTATTTTAAGACAGGACAAAATGTCCCAAACAAGTAATTTACTTGATCCAGGGTTTCCACCTTGATATTGTTTACTGCCACTCCCATGATCAATTAACATTTCACGTCTATGTCCAGCTGACACAGAAATGTAATAAGGGCCTGACTTTATCAAATCCACAGCCTACCACAAAACCTACCAATACAATTATAGCAGGACAAAGTCGAAGAATTTTGTAAACAGAAGATGTGCGCTGATACAATCAGTGCAACATCAACGGAGTCATTAAATGTTTTGGGACGAAGGAACATGCAAAACAAGCCAGTAGAGAAGGAGGTGTGATGCCTGCTTATGGTAAAACAAAAAACTCTGCTATGAAAGCTCCCAAATTCCAGAATTTCTCTGAAAAAGATGGCAAAGTCTGCATTGACAATACCGTGTCTTAAATCAGCTGGGCATGAAGAACTCTGTTTCAGACTCTGCACAGGCTCAGTCACTGTGGTGCTTTGGGTACCATTTCTGCTCTCCAACTTGTCAACCACACGCCCATTGACACACACCCTCCTTCCTCAAAAGCACAGTCTCAGCAGCACCGTCCTGCAGCCAAAGCCATGCTGAACTCTGGATACGCTTCCAGATACCCTCTGCTGTCCAGACTGAGCTGTCCTCCAAGCACCCACACTGGTCTGGGATCCCCATGAGGTTCCATTAGGATCTCTCCCTTTGAAGGAGACACACAGACATCAGGGCATGGGAGCCTACAACACCGCCCCATCTTCTACAGGCTCTTTCCAGCATCAGTGCAATGGGGACAAATGCTGCCAGGGATTTCCCCTCCAACCCTGCCTTAAAATAACACTGGGATGTGGGAGGAAAGCATCTAGGTTAACACTGCCTCATGCAGCACTATTTTAAGCAGGAAAACCCTGAGGATTGGTAGGGTTTTGATTCTTTCTTCCACATGCCACTTTAGGCACTTCCATCAGACTCTGTTTCCTCCTCCAGCTTTAATCACCTGATGGCATTAGAGTAACAAAAATAAGGATAACTACTATACATGGAAATGAATGAGAAATGAAAAAGTATTTTTATGCCAAGATCAAAACAATAGCAACCAAATATTTTTCATTGTGCCAGAAGAGACTTCTGCTATTTCTCAGACTGCAGCATCACTCTGATTTGACAACTTACAAAAAAAAAAAAATTAAAATTACATTTTGAACATTTACACCAGCAAGCCATCCAGTCTTTCAGAAGCTGAAAAACCCATACCTGGCGTACGAAACTGTTGGAGGTAGTGTCAGAAGATGTACTCCCATCTGATCCTTTAAATCTGTTTTTTCTTCTTGCCCCTTTACCGTAAGACTGTTAAAAAACAAAACACAGATTAGAGAAACAGCATTACAGCATTAGTTTGTGTTGCAAAGAAAGCTTCCAGAGTGTACTAGGCTAGCAGGGATTCAGATTATCAGCTTTGTGCCAATCAATAAGCACATATTCAGTAAGTAACTGCTGGGATGTGTGTGCAAGTGCTCACCGGGCTCGGTCAATTGAGCCCTAAACGTTTTGCTGTTGTTGGGGTTTTTTCACATTTGGGTTTCGGAAAGCATTTACAGACTCACACAGATGTAGAATTATTCATCCAAGTCACAGTGATTAGAAAGTACAGTTTGTTGTGCAGCTAGTTTAAATAAACAAGGTAGGAAAGGAGGTACTGGAGCAGTGTTCAGTACAGCACAGCTATGAGCCAAGTCAGCAGAGGGAACATTAAACAGCAAGAAGTGACGAACAACTTGTTGACTGAGATACAATCTTACAACTGAGGGAGATTTTACAATAATAATTTTTTTACAGTAAGTTCAAGAAAGTAAAATCAGTATAACAATAAAAAAGGACTATATATATAACTGGGTATGGGATAATACGCAACTAAAAAGCAAGGCATCATTTTTATTTACTAGGAATTTAAAGAGACTTCAGGAGAAAGCTATGGTTGGCTGAACAAAACTTTGAAACTACGGTTTAGAAACACATAAAATCATGGTTTAGAAACAAGCCAAATGCAGGCACGTGTCCACAAAAAGCTATTTGTTCTGTGCTTTGAATGTGGATCATCAATAAATATCTTTACAATAAATTACAAGGAAAAAAAAAGAAATAGATCAAAACTATGTTATTTGCAACCACTTATTTCTGTGTAAATGAGTGCAAACTGTGTAAACTGTGTAAACTGTAAACTGTGCCATGACACCACCTCTGGGCTGGGCAACCTTCAGAGCTTTGGGCCTGAGTTTACTGGTTCTCATGGCAGGGGAGAGTGGGCTCCAGTGCAGGCTGAAACACTTAAAATCTCATACTGGCAGATTTTTAATATCGTGTCTTCAAAACCAGAGTGCTGTTCTTAGCAGTAACACATATGGTAAGTATGATGAATATTTTGCAGTCTCAGAGTATCTGAGTAGGACAGCAGACAGCCACTACTAACTTCAGATCATTTGACAAATCCAGGTAACTTGCCTCCACGAGATGCAAGAGAACAATCTCAAACTCTATCTGTGTTGATTCTTGGCAAGTTTGGAGCACTGGTTGAAATCTAATACACCAATGTTTTAGAAAGGATGACTCAAGAAACAATAGTTTCATCAGCCAGACACTCACCCTCAGCAAAAATAGTATCTGTTATATCACTAACCTAACAATGACTACAACAAAAGCAATGTTGTATCCCCCAAAAAATAAATTTATGGGAAAGACATTTTTCCAAGCTCATATGATTTTTTCTAAACCGTGAAACAGCCGTGTAAGAGATTTCTGAAAGGCACCCCAACTGATTCTACATGTGCTGGTTAGGGCAGAACTGTAAGAAAAACAGCATGCTGCACATTATGAGGGTGAGAATAGGACTTTCTGATGAGTCTAGAACTGTAACCCAGCAGGTGTCAAAATATAAAATTAAATTTCAGTCAGGAATAGTTTTACATGGTTGCATTTCTAAAAGGAATCTTTTATAACAGAAGAATTTTTTGGTAATAGAATGGTCTTCCTAGATCGGTAAGAATAATAAGTAGATTGGAACCGCTGTCACAAGCAAATTTTTAAAAATATTTTCCAGTTTATAATAGACAGTTCTATCAGAACCATCTTTTTCCACGTAACATAATTAATATAATACTCCACCTAAAATAATATTAAAGTACCTAAATTACATAAAAATTATGTTTGACAGCAGTATTCTTCAAATAAAACATCTTTAGATCAAAATTTACCTGTTATGAATGGTTCCTACTGAGTTAACTGACTGTGGTTACCCACAAACACTCTGAACTCCTTTCCTACAATTTTTGTGGAAGAGTATCGAAATATACTTACAATAAATGAAGAATTTCTAACATTCATAAAGGAGCTCAAGAATATAATGCATCTACACGATGATCATACTAGCTAGGCAATTTCAGAAATGGTGTACAGTACAATATTGTGTAATTCCCAAGGCGGTAATTAAAAAAATGTATACATATGCTCTTTCAGTCACATTTTTTGTATTTGTCTCCAGTGTCTACAATATTTATCTTATTTAAAGTATCATAGTGCTCAGTTTGATAACACAAAAAGTTATGAGAAAGGCAAAAGAGGCACTGAGTCTAGAGTGACGAGGATAAAACACCTAAGAGCAGAAAGAACATGTTACAAGCACAGACAGAGAAGAGCGCACTTTATCTGTGTAGCATCGACTAAAGGCATTTATTCCTGGCAACATCACAGCAAATGCAGCTCAGGCTGAAACTAACCTTGATTTTTCAGTTTGAGGAGGATTTTTGTGCGCAGCAACATGCACATTTTTGTTCTAGTGTTCTGTAAGTGAAAACTATTCAGAAGCATAACCTACATGCTAACTTTAAACACAAAAAACCTATTGACATGATGGCAGGCCGTGGCTACAGATTGTAGGCAGTCAGTTTTACACCTGCTTCTTTGCACAGACCAATTTTCAGTCAGAGGAAAGGGGGACAACTTTGGTATGTGGGAAAACCGGGATTTGATGACACTTCTCATTATTTTAAAGGATGCTAACTGGGGACTACATTTGTCCTCCACGCCTTTCAAGCTTATTCCCACAGTCAGACACGCCTGTGTATTTTTTTCCATAAGATCTTAATGCAAGAAGGAGGCATTTGTAAAAAAAAAAAAAAGTATTGATCTATCAGTTACTTTCAATTCTCAGAAAAAAAAAAAGAGAACATTTTTCCCCAATATGTTACTCTGATTTTCATGTTAAAATTCATTCCCTTATCTGTGTTCTGTGCAGCAGTTGGCTGCAATGAGGTAGCTAAAAATAAAGGGCTGAATCACGACACGAGGACATTGGCCAGTAAAAGCAGCAACACGGGGCAGTCTTTCTTAACCTATACGGAGCTGTACCTAACAGAACAACCACCAGAGAGCAAATGCCTCAGCACCCCAGTGATATCTACAGTGCCCAATGGTGGCAACCTCAAAACCCAGCAGGGAAGGGTTGGCACACCATAATTTTCCCCAGCTGATCTGAATACAACTGACTTCAGCCCTGTGAACAAGCCTGTTTATATAAAAAGTTTGCTGACAGTAACGTTCTCACTGGATTTTAGCAGAACATCTTACACAAACATAAAGTTATATGTATACATACACTTAAAGTATATAAGTATACATGTAAGTGTTTACAAGATCAAAAGCGTAGCTTCGTTTATTAGTCAGATGTGTGAAATTCTTTTAAAATTGGCTGAGTTGCCAGAGACGAGAAATAAAAAACACACATTTATGTTCTCAAGCTTCATAAAATACCTGGAAAACAATGTGAAACCTTACCAAAAAAACCACAAACCAAAACCAAAACCAAACCAAAGTAGTTTTGTAAAAAACACTTTCTCAACCAAGTCTTAACAAAGCAAAGAAAGACTGCTTTCCAACTCTGATTAGAAGGTATATTGTGCAACCTTTATTCAACTCATGTAATCAAATGAAATGTGGGAATCATATGAAGCATTAAAGGCATACATAGCAGTTTTCTGATAATTAACAGTTTTATACACAATTACTTTTTACTGTAAACAGATGAGATCAATGTCTCTCAGTGAAACCCTTTAATTTTAATGAGGTTCTGTCTCAACACATAAAAAACATGCTTCTGTAACATTTAATCCTGTAACACACATGACAAGCAGAAGGCATCATTCATCCCTCTAGGCAAAATACTATCATCTGGAAGAGGAAATATAAAACATTTAAAATTACCAACTATGTACAACCAGGGAACTGATCTTCAGTAAGAGTCTTAAAATGCCCTTCACCAGTAACTACTCTAATGTTATTTTATAGCAAAGCAGTGGTGAGGACTAGACGAAGGATGAGTCTGAACCTTAACTATTTATCACAGATAAAATAGCACCAGTCATTGAGACTGATGGCAGGTGGCAGAGGTCTCGTGAAGGAAGGGTACAGATGATTTAGGCAGTAGAGTCACTGACACCAAGTCAGGTCCTCAAACAAAGATGCAAGAAATAAACTGGAGAAAACAAAACCAGAGAACAAAATTTCAGAGCTACAACGAATCTTACATCATCTCAGATGTAACAAGTGACCAACTACAAAAATCAAAAGAACACCTAAAGGTAAAAAGTGACGCCCTGAAGGATTAGGGAATTGCAAGAAGGACAGAAATGCAAAAATGCACAAAGTATTTCTCCTTTGCATGCAAAAGCTTTAAAAATATTTTAAGACATCCATGTTCCATACCCAGAATAGCATGTCAGGATAGTGCAGAATGTACACATCCAGCTCCATCCTCTCCTTAAAAGAACAGCCACGGCCACTTTAAGCAATTACTTACAACAAGGCAGCAAATGTTCCTATAGGTCAGGCCCCCTGGGCCCTCTCTGGCCACTGGCCAGGCTTGCCACCACTCAGAGATGATACCCTCAGGCATCAGCTGCATAGCTGCAACCACCCCCACCCTCACTCAACAGAAAAAGACATGAATATTTCTGATGTTTGCACCAGAGATCATGCTAATCTCATAAAGGAGTAGAGGCTTCTGACCACACAGCCAAGGGCGGGAAGATGTACACAGACCTTGGTGATGTGCTCCCCACTACTCCACAGCTCCCATCCATGATGGGAATGAGGGCAAGAAGGCAAGGTAGGATACAGCAATATATCCTGGCTTGCCTCCACCTCAGGGGCGGGGTTTTGAGTCACCCTGCATGGTCAACATCAGTGCAGTCCTGTGACAGGCACTCTGCTCTGTGACATACCCTCAGCACAGAAGTTGCCTGAAGAGCACAGACTCATGTTCCCATAGCAGAAAAGAATCCCCAGCTTAGGTCTCAAAACCTGGATTTCTCCATGCAAACAACATTTGCTATCGGGACAAAACTCAGAAATGACAGGACTTCCCACCAGGAATCCTATCAAATTGAGGATCTCCATATACAGTCATCAAGTTCACGCAAGCTACAGAGATGAGTCTGCAAAGTCCATTTCACAGTCATTTTATAAAATCCTACATCTACACCAAAACAAAAATCCATACAAACAAACAAACAAAAAACCTCAAACCTCCACAAATAATTTACTTCTCAAAACTTGCAAATATAATACATAAATATTTGACAGATGCTTCTTTTTCCCCATTAAAAGAAAAGAAAACTAATTTCTGCCGAGCAATCTACAACAGTTTAATCTTAGATGCTCTTTTCTGCTGGCCTGTGATAAAGCCTTGCCAACACTGCATCTAGAAACAGCCCTATTCTCGCCAGTTCCTACACTTGTAAGCCATCTCCCAGTGCTCTCACCCTGGCCTCAGACCAGGTCACCTGGCAGTTTCTACCTGCCAGACAAGAAGCTGGGAACTTGGCTGGCTCTCCTCCTCCCCAGTGGCTTGGAAACCCACCTCAGTGCAAACCTGCTGCACATCTATTTGTAATGCCAGTGATGATGTCAGCTCCCAGCTCGGCAAAACAGGAGCACACAACAGCAGAAGGTGCCGAAGCTCACGCCCAAACCCCACTGTGCCTCCTGCAGCCTTTTAAAACTGGCAACATGCCTGTACCTCTGCACGTGCTCTCCATGGATTTCTGTATTTCACTTACACAAGCAAACAGAAAGAGATCTGACTCTGTGACAGAAGGATGCCTGCAGGACCAACAGCCAACTATGAGGTACCTTCTGTCTGCTAAGGGTCTGCTACCCTGAGGACAGAGACCAAGGCAAACCCTTGGAGGCAGGTTCCTTGATTTTTAAACTCTTCTATCCTGGCACAGGAAAGAACTGAGTAAAAGAGGCAGAAGAAAAGTAACTGAAACTCCAGCCTTGGAAGAGCACATAGGAACTTTTCATCCATAGAGACAAAACAAGACAATACCAGAGATTGCCTCTAGAAGATGGTTACCGGATACACAAAGAAGTTAGGACTGAAACTGCTGAACTGTTTCAGAGGGATTTTACACTCTAGGATAACGTAAAGAACAACTATTATATCCTACTTATGCTGATAACGTGTAATACTCTAGTGGAAAATATCTCTGGAAGAGATGAGCATGCAAAATCATCTTTTACTGCTTGAGTACAGGATAATGCAAAAAACCCCCAAAGAGCAGAGGAGAATTATCAGAAAAGCAATAGCTGAAACCTGAAGGGTTTTCTTCAGTGAAGGACTATTAAAATTTTTTTTTTTCAGTAAGGAATACAACACTGAAAGGAGATTACCACATCAGGAGAGAAAACACTACACCCTTGCTGAGGGCCATGAGGAAGTCCAATGAATGGAATTGGATTTTATCTCTTCTTCATTTGTATATGCTCCACCAAATTGCTGCCACATTGGATCTGGCTTCTAGGGATGCTGCCAGAAGAGAGTTAAACCTTCCATACCTCTATAATGAATGGGTATTGTTATTATTTAAATAAGCAAAGGGATATCAATTTTGTTTGTTTATGGCTTACAAAGTATTCTTGCAAGTCAGTACTGGGAAATACACACTTGCAAAATGTTTGTTTGAAGAACAGGCAAACACAGTATGAATTGTGATAAATCAACTCAGCTGAAAGCAGCAGAGGGCAGTGTGATTAATCTGCTGAGAATAAATCTCTGGATATTCTTTCCATTCCTCATTACCACAAGACAGGCAGTGAAGGGATGGTGCTATGCAACTGAGAAGGTAGCTGGAGATCCAGGAAGGACAACAGCCAGAGTAAGGGCCTGTAACTAAGCTGATTTTCTGGAGTCACCACACGCACATCACTCCAAAATTCACCTTAACATCAATCATAGTTGATACAGAAGGAAAACTGAACAAACCTGTCCCCTAGCCTCATGCATTCAGTTTACCTTCATCAGCGCAAACTGGAAAACAAGCGAAGCACTCCAGGGATGATGAAACCTTTAGACTTGGAAGGCAGAAGCATGTAGCAGTACCATGCAATGGAGGAAATCTAAATGCAGGTGAAAGAGCTGAAGAAAACAACCAAGAAGAGAACTGCTTTCACTTAAAATGTGTCAGATTGTTAGGTCGTGCACTGACAGATGATGCATAAGCAGGCAAGAAAAAGAACAGGAGGAAAATTATGAGGAATAGGGAAGAATTCAACCAGTGTAAGATACCTTCTCCCTCCACAAGGTAGTCTGTAGTTGCTTGATAGAAGTTTTCATTATATTTTCTTTGAAGCATCTTTGTTTAATTTACTCATCTAATTTGCTATGACTGTCCCTAATGCAGAGCACAGGAAGCTTGATGATGAGAAAACAGCAATAGAAATTGAATCTAATGATTTTTGAGGACTGAGGGACTTTGAAGTAGGATCATAAGAAAATTACATGGGAGGGAGAGGAAAAAGAGAGACTAAGAGTTACCATGAAAGGCATTAATATGCTATGTTGTATTATAAAAAAATAAGAATAGTGTCTTGGTTAATTAAAATTATTAAACTGAATATTCTACTAATTCAGATTCCTAAAATAAAGGGGTTCTTGAAATAAAGAACTAAAAAGAAGATTAGGCTGATTAAAAAAAAACACCAAAAAAACTGATCACCAAACACTGATATATTTGAACAGTTTGCTTCTTTTATGATTTCAAAAAACCAAATGCTGATTTTATTACAAAAGGGCCACACCCAAAACTACCCTTTGCACTGACATATACCTGGACATTGTGAAAAAGTCCACAGTGTAACTGTTAGCATGCAGATTTGTCTGGATAAAACCAGACATCTGAAACTATATTGCAACTCCATCTAAGACCAAGATCCATCTCAGACTAAGATCACACTGAACTATAACTAGGACTATGTTTCCACAGTAATATGGACCTAAAAAAAGCCACATAGTTTTAGGTAATACAGAAAAATACACCAATATCTTGTCACAATTGCAAAGAAGTTCCCTGGAAAAATACACTATAACTTTCATAATCAACACCCAAAGAGATTTTATTTTGTTTGCAGATCTTGTTAGGAAAATGCATCATGAAAATAAGATATAGATTTTACACAGATGCTATATAGCAATATTTCACATATTTAACTACCTTTTAAGTTAACTACTTCTAGAGTGCTAACCACATTCACTCCTCTGCCACATGGTGACAAGTTTGGCCAAAATGGATGGACAGGCACAATCCAAGATATTGACCATGATGTTAGGATAGCTTAAGAGAAATCTCAGCTCTGCAAGAGTAAGATTCTTGTACAAGAGAAGTGTTGAGACTTGGTACAACTCTACAAAAGCTCTTCAATAATATTTCACTAAATCATAATTCCCAGAAGAAGCACTTCAGAGTGAATACTTTTAGGAGCGACATCACTCCATAAGCTCACGTGTTGGGTTGTTCTGGTTTTTTTTCCTGACAGATTATTTGGCAGGAAATGTTTCTAGGATTGATATTCAAGTACCTTAGTGAAAAAGATAGTGGTACACATAACTGAAGTACCTGTAGGCAATCTACTTGATGATTCACATGTCCTCATTAAGCCTTTCCTTCTCACTGGGAGTGTGTTCTAAAGCAGCAAGATTTTACAATATTGATTTTTTTTAAATGTTCATGGAACAAAGATCCAAATCAAAATAATTGGCTCTAAATGCAGTGCTTGCTAAGGAATTAACTTGTATTATTATGCAGACAAAGGGCTCTTTTGTTTCCATAATCTTATTTCCTCTGTACCAAAGGTTTATGTATGACTAAAACAACTACAAATTGAGAAGATGATTCCTGTTCTGCCTAATGACTTTGCTTCAAAAAACTGAAAAATATCCCTGAGCCAAAAAGCTGCATTATTACTGTCTTAAAAAGTGAAACTTTTTGGCTGTGAATGTTCAGAAACTTGTTTTATAAAACAGAATATAAATGCAGTACCTGCAACATAAATAATGTGGGTGTTAGCAAACTATTCTTCCTCTCTAAACAGGAGTTTTTTAACCCTAGTAAAAAGGAGCGGTGAGAAATTGATTTTATGATCAGTATTTGACATTTGTCCACAGCAGAGAGGCACCATATGAGTTGGCAGTTGCTGATTCTGTGCTTAGGGCTGAAAAGATATAAAAAGGGGGGGATTTGTAGGTCAGAAATTAGCTCCCTTGCCACTGTTTCTAGAGAAGCTGGCAAAGCATATGGCCCTACTGAAATGTCTGTTCTGTTCTTGGAGGCTACGGACAAATTCACATCCAAAGAGACACTTTTTCTTTTTTAGTTTAACCTAGTCTCTGCTTCAGTGCCTGGATTTTGTTCTGCTGTCACCGGGCCTGAGTAAGTAAAGATCAATCACCAAGACTGCTGACAGACTGACAACATTTTCCTCTGTCAATCAAGCATCTCTGGGATGAAGCTGGTCCACTTTCTCAAACAAAGCATCAGAGTCGCTTTGGCAGCAACAGTAAAAACTGCACCCCAAAAGGAAAAAAACCTCTGTCCTAACAAGACCATGCATGTTTGTAATCTGAAATGCACACAATCAGATTTTACCACCCTTTTACTGGGTTTAAAAACAGCACTCTGAAGTCTTTGTAGCCAACTATTGCAAACTCGAAGATATTATGCAATATTCGCATATTAAACAGAAACAACCTTTTAAATTATGAAGTCTTTACTAAGTGTGCCTTACCCTGCCTCCTTCTCATCACCCATCCACCTGAACACTGTGCCCGTGAACCGAGTTGTTAAAATTTCTGAGATGACGGTACAACCACCTTCTGCACGGAAATCGAGCAGCTTAAATCTGCAGCATGCTCAACACCTTCAGCCTCCCCAAAATTCCTCATGAACAACAGGCGTGAATCGCCTTCCCTCACCCGCAGACTGTCACCAGCCCGTGGAACAGATGAGGGAGGTTTCAGCTGCGCGTGGTAAGCATCAGGTACAGATACAACAGGTTACTGGAGCAGGGAAAAATAGCCGTAGCCTGCGAGTAATACATGTACGGAAGAGCAGCTTAACAGCAACGTATTCTTACATAGTCATCCTCCAAATAATCGCAAGGTTCTTTTGACTTACGATGCTTCTACGGCAGAGAGCATCTCATATATGTAATTAAACAGCATTTGAGGGTGGGGGCGAAGAGAGGGGTTTGGGCGTCTTAGGGGAGCCGTCAAACTTTTCCGACGGCGGTGACCAAAGTTGAAGGACGGGGAGCCCTGGCAGCCCCGCCGCCCTGCCCCGCGCCCC